>JAKUBD010000144.1:0-19574 GCA_030563125.1 Metschnikowia laotica
GTTTCGTAGAATGCTTTTGTTCATATCCTCATGATTATATACGGGGCGCCGCCTGCGGCCGGGCCATGAATGCGTTGAGCGTGTTTGCAGACATGCACCGTCTAGCTCTTGTTGGCTGGGCCGGCGGTAAACACCTCCTCGGATGAAACAACGGTAGGCTCGAAAGGAACCTCGGCTGCATGGCTATAGTCCTCAGCAGACAAAACGTCGTCATTGGCAATGACGTTGACGTGCTCATGCTCGATGCTGTTGAAGTTGACACATCTCTGCTTGGAAGAGAACGATCTCAATGTGGCTTGCTTGGCGTAAACTGGCACCCAGCATCTGGAGGCGGTTCTGAGAGAGGCCACGGATAGGTATTGTCTGACCATGATACGAAGGAAGAGGGGTATTAGTGTAAGAGTGGGTGGGAGACGCGAAGGTGTGCTATGGGAGTAGAAACGGTCTTGTGTTTCTGGCGAGAAGACTGGATAGAAAAAAGTGGTGGGGAGTGGATCATGGGAATCGCACCCACGTTTATATACGTGAAGTTTTTTCCTCTCCATTACCCCGGATTCCGACTCACCGAGGCACGAAAGATTGAGTCACGTACTGCAGTCTGCACTACCCCGAAGCGGCCCACCGCGCCGCAGCCCCGGACCGAGGGCAATGTGATACAGCCCCTCCACGGTCCAACAACCCAGTTATTGCTCTCTTATTGTTCACACTTGTTGTTCACATGAGACATCATGGCTGGGACAGCCTCAATGGACTCTACCCATTCGTCGTTCGGATCATTCTCTCACAGCCCCCTTGTTGCTGAGCAACCGTTTCCCTGTACCTCGGACATGCGCACAGCCGGGGCCCCGGCTGCGCGAGAAAATGGATGAAAAACCTTCCTTCGAACCCCGGACAAGCGGGATCTGCGCTCGGCGGCCCCGGTTGCCCGGCTTAAGGAATGTTCACCATGTAGGATCAACCACTATCAGGCAACAATTGCCATGGCCCGTACGTCCTAGCGCCAGAAGTCTACACTCCGGGGCCGGCAACTGCAATTTTCGTACCAGTCCCTCAGTCTGGTAAGTAAATCATTCTTCTCCGGCTTCTGGGTTCGGGCAGAAATCTGTACACCTCGTCCAAATCACTGCATCCAATTTCGGCCATAGTGAGGGTACCCTCGGCGGCCGCCATGGCCGTTCGTCCGGGGGCCGCAACAGCATGGATCATTCAGCCAAAAACCTACCCAATCAAGCAGCATCCGCTTGAACAGTCCGCCGTAGACCCGCTGTTGGCGCCCACCGACCCGGAAACCCGGAATAACCGGTGTCCCAGTCTCCCGTCGCCCGCCGGAAGCGGAGGAGGCGTCCCAGCTTAACCCCGCACGTGACGGCCGTTCCAGCCGCACATGAAGGAGTGTCCTCTCCGCTTCACCTGCCTGCTGGTGATCACCTTTCTCCTCCTCCTTCACCCGTCACGACTTGCTTTACCTGTACTGATCCTTCTCTTGGTCACCCATCACCTACTACTTTCCGCAGTACAACTACAAGCTTCCGTTTTTTGCGGCCACATCCTCGAGTGATCGTCCGTCTACACCCACACCTCCACATTTCCCCCACTTCCAACAGTCACCATGGGAACGGGCTGGGAACTAACCAGTCGTCTCAAGGACAAAATATACAAATATGCGGCCTACCCACAAACATCCATCAGCATCCGCCAAATGGTGCAATTTGGACCTTCCCCTTCACCAGGCTCGATTTTCCTAGCATCTCAATTCATCGTTGAAGAGTTGCCTATCCGTCTTGCGCTCAAGGTTCGAGATCTCGACAACGCGCCATTGGGCCTTCTGCAAATGCCCTCCACTATCAAAGTCAAAAACTGGTATGCCCAGTCGTTCGAGGAGCTCACTTCCTTGCCCAAGCCCCGCATTGATGACAAACTCAAAGAGCAACTCTATTCGGCTCAGCGCAGCTCCGAGCCCTCGGCCAAGCTGATTACCGACATTTCCGAGTCGCTTAATGGTGTTCTGGAAACATCGAACTTGGCCCAAAAAGAGCTGACCAATCCAGCTGTCAACAATGTCTTCTCTGATGATGGTATGGTGGTTCGTCCTCACACCGGAAGCACCACTACAGCATCCAACACCCTCTCCCGGACTGAGTCGCCCACTTTCGGCAAAACCTACTACAACCCCTGTCCAACAAACATTGTGTGGCCCAAAGAAGTTTACGATTATAACAAGCTCGTTTTCGAGGCCCTTTCCAGAATTAAAAAGAGGCACGACGCCACTGTGGCCACCATGGCCCAGGGAGTTCAAGAATGGAAAACAGAGCACAAGTTGGTACAAGTCAACTCATCCATCCAGACGTTCTTGGATCGCTTTTACATGCTGAGAATTGGTATCCGTATGCTCATTGGTCAACACATTGCACTTAATATGTCGCAGGCATCGCCCACAAGACAGCGTATTTCAACCTTTCTCAATGGCTCCAATGGCGAACAGAAACCCAAAACCGGGAGATCTAATTACGTTGGTGTGATTTGTACCGAGTCCAATGTCAAGGAAATTGCCGAGGATGCAATTGAGACAGCAAAATACATCTGCGAGGAGTATTACGGTCTCTTCGAGGCCCCGGAAATACAGTTGATCGCTCCTCAGGAGTCCATCAACTTCATGTACGTTCCCGGCCACTTGATCCACATGTTCTTCGAGGTGTTGAAAAACTCCTTGAGAGCCACGATTGAATTCCACCTCCCGCTTCTCAAGGCGGAAATGATCAAAGAGAAACCAAATTTGAAGCCCGAAGACATCGACCTCAACGACTTGAAATTTCCTCCGGTCAAAGTTATTATTTCCGAGGGTTCCGAGGACATTGCAATCAAGATTTCGGATGAGGGCGGTGGAATTGCTAGAAGTGAGATCCCCTTGATCTGGACCTACTTATATACCACAGTGGACGAGACGCCAAAGCTTGACTCGGAGTACAACCAAACAAGTTTCAAAGCGCCCATGGCCGGCTTTGGATACGGTTTGCCGATCTCGCGACTCTATGCACAATACTTCGGTGGAGACTTGAAATTGATTTCGATGGAGGGCTACGGCACCGATGTCTACATCCATCTAAACAGACTCAGCAGCTCTCTGGAGCCGCTTCCATAGTCCGGTACATAGAGATACAGACAGTGCATCATCACTACCGAGGGATAAGAGACGCACGCACGTGACGCCCACCAGTCCCCCACACTTGTATGCAGACATGCCCACCCAGGCCTGACCACCCGATAGCGAGAAAAAAGTGTGCTCGGTTCTTTCAAAACTTCACTTTACCAACGATGTCGGCGCCCAGAACAAAACCTTGGGAGGTATCTAGCGGCACATCTGCCGCTTCGGTGTCCCCCGAATCCAATACAACCCTGACCGGAGCTGACGCCTCCTCTGTCGCTTATCCTGAGCGTCCTGCTTCCCTCACTGATCCCGACGCCACACTTGGCATGGGAGCGTTGGGCCAGAGTGGCTCGATGACCTCTCCTTACGGCAGCAGCATGGGCGGCATGGGCGGCATGGGTAGCTCCCGTTATGGCGGGGGCTACGGCGGCTCTTCTATGTATGGTGGAGGCTATGGCTCCTCCATGTACGGCGGTGGCTATGGTTCTGGCATGTACGGTGGCTACGGTGGCTACGGCTCCAGCATGTACGGTGGCTACGGCTCTGGATTTGGATCGGGATATGGCGGTCTTTACGGACAGGGCGGAATGTACGGCCAAAACGGCATGGGTGGGCCAGGCGGGCTCGCAGAAGGATCGCAAGCTACGTTCCAGCTCATAGAGCTGATAATCGGCGCTGTCGGAGGCTTTGCCCAGATGCTCGAAGCAACGTACATGGCGACGCATTCGTCGTTTTTCACCATGGTGTCATTGGCGGAGCAGTTTGGAAACTTGAAGAACACGCTAGGGTCGCTTCTAGGAATCTTTGCTGTGATCAAATTTGCCAAGAAGCTCTTCTACAAAATCACAGGAAGAACATACAACCACGGTATTAGCCTCAAAGAGTTCAGCAAGTTCGAACACAAGCAAAAAAAGTTGGAAGACAAGCTCAAGAGACAACAGTCAGGCGCCTCGAAGGGCAACAAAATCTCCCTCAAGCCTTTGTTGATGTTCCTTGCTGCGTCGATCGGCTTCCCCTACCTTCTTAGCAAGGCCATCCAAAAACTCAGCGAGCAGCAGCAGCAACAACAACAGAGAAGGCTACAAGAACAGACGGGCATGGGTGCTGGCGCTCGTGGCCCGATCGACCCAGACTCGTTGGAATTTGCCAAGGCTCTTTACGACTTTAACCCGGAGAACCCCAACATCGAAATCGAGTTGAAGGCGAAGGAGCTCGTTGCGATCTTGTCCAAGTTTGACCCGCTCGGCAACGAGAGCAAATGGTGGAAGGTCAGATCCCGGGCTGGAAAGGTGGGATATGTTCCGCTGAACTTCTTAAGTATCATTGAGAAGAAGCCCATGAAGCGTGTTGGCCCGGCGGCACCTGCTGTTACCACACAACAGGCGACTGAGCTAGTGGAAGAGTTCCAGAAGCTTAAGTAGTTACATAGCATTTTAAAATAATCATCATAATCCTATTTCATGAATGGATCCTGCTTGTGCTCGGCACAGAGAATTCCTGAAGTCGTAATCGTAAGCACTCCATCGTAGGGTACCCTCTGATGAGCGCCCGCGGAGCCATGCCTACGTTGTTGTGCCCACATTCACATGCAATCACATCTACAATGCTGGTTATTCAAATTTAAGTCTTATATTGAATGCTCGTATCACATAGAATGCCGTTTGGTTCTAGAGGTTGGCTCTGCCAGGATAAACTGCCTCAAACAGCGTCGTCGGGACGGTTTTGCTCGGATTCAACCTTAGCGCCCTTGTCCTGCAAGTCCTTGTAACCGGAGGTGTTTTGGTGAACCTTCTTCTTGGCATCTGCCTTGTCAACAACGCTCTCGGCAGCATCCTTGGCCTTGTGGGTGGCGGACTCCGCTTTCTCGATACCGTCAGCCAAAACATCACCTGCCTTTTGGTTGATGTTGGAGGCGGTGTTCGCCGTAGCGTCCTTCACCTCCTCGGTAGATGGGGCGGCCTTTTCCGTGGCGTCGATCGTCGAAGCCAAAACCTCGCCGGTTTTCTTGTTGGCCTTTTCCAAAATGTCCTTGGCCGAGTCGACTATGCTGTAGTTGGCACGGGAGTAGGAGAGTGCCCTAATGTATGGGGTAGCTGGGGAAGCGATAATTGGTCTGAATGCAAGTTGGCGGAACATCATTGTAGTATTGATTATTGTCTTAATTGTGACGACCCCAAACGCCGCTACGGTGCTTTATATACTGTGGTCCTGTAGCAACCACTGAAGTTAGCCCATGATGGTCATAAGCTGCACTTTGTTGCTATGATGTAAAGCGGCGTAAATCGCACTTGCTTAAGCGCATGGGTGAAACATACATCCTGCAGGACCAGAAAGTCATCTCAGTCTTCGTGCTGGCCCGGCCTCGTTTCCCACCCAATTGCTGCCTGTTCCCGGCGGCTGCTACCACTGCTTGCCCGCACAGCATCGTCAACACTTGCGAGGGCCAAAGATCTTTCGGCGTGAAGCAAGGCTTTTTTTTCCTCTTGTCCAGTGGCGCACAGCAACGCCAGGCTTGACCGAAGCGGGGTTTGGTTGCGGCAACACGACGGCGTGAGTGGAGCGCGGAAGCATTGAGAAACCCTCCGGTGCTGCCGAAGCTCCGTCGCAGCGCCCGTCGCAACCGCCGTAGCTCCACAGTCCAATTGCGCCTGCACCAAGCTTAAGCAAATGACTTGCGGGCCAGGCCCAACATGAAGGTACGGGATTTGCCTAGCCACACGACAAAACTGGGGATCCAGCATCCAAAGATGATGCCCACTCCACCGCGACGTGACACGGGCACAGCCACTGTGTGGGAGACACCACTGTAGCTTGGGGCAGATTCGGAGCTCGTACCCTCTGGACCCTCTGCACCGTTGGAGACAACGCCGCCTTGCAAGAGCCGCTGCACTGTGGCGTCCAACCTTTTCCGCTGGCCCATGGCCATATCGACAAGCGATTGCGTTCCCCCAGCCACCACGTCGCCATATGCAACCACACCATCGGTGCCCTTCACCAAGAGCTCGTCGTCCGTAACGATGTATCCACGTGCATTCTTGATGCTGATGGGCGCAAACTCAGTGCACGGGCCTTCGGCGTAACACTCGATGGCTACATCATGTTGCACAGTGGCCCCGGTGCTCAACTTGACTGAGGCCGGTCCGGTCTCGTTGCCCGTGACGGCTTCAACCATGGCGTCATCCACAATATTGACGCCAAGGTTGGTCAATTGCTTCGTGGCACCCGCAGAGATCGCTGGAATCGCCGAAAGCACCCCGGAAGTGCCCGCGTAAAGCGTCACTTCGGCGTCGAGATCGTGGGCGATTTCTCCGGCGGACTCCACACCTGTGGGGCCTCCACCGATAATCGCCACAGACTTGGCCAGCTTGAGACGCCGGCTTGTGTCTGCAAGAGCTGTACGCGCATCTTCGTGGCTGTCGTTGACCTTGAATCCGCTCCATTTCGACCGTGTGCCGCTTGCAATGATAAGAATATCGTACTTCAACACAGACGAAGTTCCATCAGCAAGTTTGACTTCGGCCGCGTGGTTTTCAAGAGAGATACTCTCCACCTTGCCCTGAACGAATTTGGCCTTGTTTTTCGAGTTTTCCGCCACAATCAGCTCCACACTAAAGACCGTTTTCTCAAAAAGCTCAGGCTGCACAAGCACTCTTGGCGCTGCAACGTTAAAAAATACGTGGGAAGATGGAGAAACAACAGTGGCTTCCAATCCGTCAACATCTTTCACAGAGTACACACTTTTGAGCGCTTGAAGCCCTGCGTAAGAGCCGCCCACTATCAAAACTTCAACCATGAAGTGGTACTGATTATGCGGGTGGCAAGCTAACCTCATACACGCGATGTGGTCCTGCAGGATGTCATTAGGGAAGTTAGCTTTATCAATTGAATCGCAGCTAAAGGCAAATCTAATAACGTTAGTTGCTTCTTTTCACCAATTTTGAGGGATTGGACTGTTTGTAACTTAACTCATCAGTACATAATACAAATCAATCCTCTATAAAGTGGTTTCGTGGTCTAGTTGGTTATGGCATCTGCTTAACACGCAGAACGTCCCCAGTTCGATCCTGGGCGGAATCATCCTTTCCTGGTTTCGTGGTCTAGTTGGTTATGGCATCTGCTTAACACGCAGAACGTCCCCAGTTCGATCCTGGGCGAAATCATTATTTTTGCATTCTCTGCCCATTTTTTCTTACGAAATATAAGAGGTATGGTGAATGCTATATTAGTATGAAATGTAGGGCGTCTAGTTTTTCTTTTGATCCATGTTGGTGGCATCTGAGGCCGCGGTCTTCTTTCTGACGGCAGTTGTGAGATCGTTAACGACAGGCTTTTTCTTTATTGCGCCGGTTAGATCGTTGACAACAGCCGCCTTTTTCTTTATTGCGCCGGTTAAATGGTTGACGACAGTCGCTTTTTTCTTTATTGCACCGGTTAGATCGTTAGCAACAGGCCTCTTTTCGACGGTGCTGGGATGATTGGTCACACCTGCTTTTTTCCGGGTGGTGCTGGTGAGATCAGTGGCTGAACACTTTCTTTTAACGCTGCTGATGACGTTGGGCTGGGGAGTAGACAGCGGTTCATTTCTTGACTCGCGGTCTCCAAGAATTTCTTGGTAATGAAGCCCGATCTTCAAACCTGAGGCAAAATCGCCAAGCCCAGACTCGAAGAGATCCTGAATATCTTCTTTGACACTGTAATCCTCGCCCTTGATCAAGTCTCTCAACCTTTTGTAGTTTCGTGGAGATACGACGTTGACAGAATCTGGCTCTGTTTTTTTGTATATGGACGGAGATTCCTGTTCGCATCCGATGATGCCCACGATGTTTCCCATGCGGAACTCTTGTCTGAACCCAAGCTCTGTCCAGAACTGTGATGAGTTCACGGACTTGTATCTGTTTTCCACGATGACGTGCTCCAAAAAACGGCCCTTGGGATCGTCTGGGAACAACGGAATGGTGTGTACTGCTAAGCGGCTTTTATCGTGGCTGACGAAAATGTTGCCAGTTTGCCAGTTGCCGGTGTTGGGCAAGAGCCGGCGTACGGAAGCGGCATCGGACCCAGGAATGTCGGCCCTGCAAGTCCAGGAGCCATCCAAAATCTCGTTTAAGACCGCGAGCCACCATGAAAACAATGCTCTACCCGAAGCAACGTGCTTGCCTGGGTTTTTTTCCAGGCAGGGAAAAAGGTAGGCGTCTGCTGAGCGGGTGAACAAGGATATGCTGGTGTGAACTGAGGCAGGAAGCGGGATGTCAGAGCTAAGAGGCGGTTTGGCAGGCGGCGAGTCCAGGTAAAACCGGAGCGAATCAATGAAAGCAGGATCTTCTGCAAGGCGCCTGCTGAGCGTTCGCAAGGTATTGACAGCGGCAAATGCCAGGCCAGACTCGGTATCCAGAACAGTAGCATCAGCAGCGCCAGACAGCGCTGGGGCGACAGATCGACGGTTACTCGTGTTCACGGCAGAGAGACTTTGGTCCGCAGATGAAATATAGGTACGGGGATCAACCGCCAACAAGCGGCGCATGATAGCACGGACCACGGCGGCACTCGAGACGCGGCGCAGGCCCAAACCAGTTGTGTCAGCCTTCAGCACAAAGAAATGCTGCTTGAGTGTATCCCCAACGACAGTCAAGTAGATGTAAACCTCCACGGCCAAGACGGGGCATTTGGACGTGCGGTCCACAATAATCACAATATGCTTGACTTTGAAAGTAGGAAGCTTCGTGGACGAGGCGGAGATCACGAGAGGCTTACAGCGGTACGCGGTTGACCGAAGATGGAGAGCGGCATAAGGAGCACTTCTCGGGAGAGCAGAAGCGAGATCCATGGCGGGGGAAAGATCCTAGGAGGGCGTCTTTGTTTTGCGGAGTGACCAACAAGAATCGCCGAAAATAACGATGCCCACGGCAGGCGATAGAGACCAGATGGGTCGAAGATAGGTGACGGTGACGCGGCTGGATGGAAGGCGCGCGCGTGTGGCCCAGGTGAAAGAGGAAGCGTGCGAGCGGGATGGAGGGGTGGATTAAAAGCGGGAGGCGGTCACAGAAGCGACACCGGGGGTAAGACAGGAGGCCACGGGAGGGAGAGAGGCCGGTTGTGACGCCAGAGCCAACTGTTGCAGGGCAAACCGGGCCGAGTGGATTGTACACCCGTGCACCATAGATTGGCCGTTGCCGATGCGTGCGTGGTGCCCGCGCACGATGAGAGGCGCACCCGTGCACCACGAGAATTGTGCGGCGCGGCGTGGGTGCACGACGGAGTATTGAGGGGATTCCCTTTGTAGCTTGGCAAACCCATTAAGGTAAGGTATGCCTTGCTTTTTGCGCTAAGTGGGTTAGTCTCACGGTCTAAACATCTTTCTCCTCAACGCAAGGAGCCGCCGTCACGATGCGGCAAAGACAACGAAATCGCGGCAGAAGAAAAAACACTTTCGCGCTAGGCAAAGCGGGCGGGCGCGGGCGCCACCGAGATTCAGCACGACCTCGCTGCAATCGAGTTCGTAAATGGGCAGCAGCGACCAATGCGATATTAAGCGCCTTGCCACGAAATGCACAGGCAAACAAAATAACAATTTACGGGGCCAAGGCTCGCTCGCCATGGTCCTCCGGGTCCCGGGTGTCGGGGAACGACCGAAAGTGGACCTGTGCCTGCCCGAGCGGGGCCGTTTCACTAGCGGGAATGGGGCCAGAACACCCGTGCACCGGGAGTTAGCGCGAGGCTGGCGGCGGGGCCGGGGCGCCTAACAGGCAGTGGAGGGCCCATGAACAACGATCAAAGCGCTCCGAAACAGCGCTTGCAAACACCGTCGGTTCGCCGGGTCGCTGCTACGGCTGCCGCAGACACATTCTGTGTCCATGCAACGACGGCCCAGATAAAGCTGTTAGATTACCGCTCCAACTTTCTTTTCTGGGCTTATCAGCACTCTATGCGCGTGCTCCGGCAGTTTCTCATATCTAATGCAGGTCCGAACCCGATACGCCATCTATTGGACCGTCCAGATAGGCGTCTCTGCGCCACGGCGGGCATCACGGCCACAATGAAAAGGCCATCGTCTGCCGAAGCGTCGGAATCCGACCCATCTGTTTTGGCTTCGAGGCTCTGCTGGACTTTTCCTTCTCGCTGAAGCATCTCGGCTCTGAACCCTTTGTTTTCTAGTCTGTCCCATTCTCCTGTTTTCAGACCCATATCCTTGCACTCCGGCAGTGTAATTCCATTCACAATAATCTTCTTCCTCCACCCACTGAACTTGACCTCGTGATCGCCTCTACACCATGTCTGAAGACCAGGTCCATCCGGTGACATCCCGCGTCAAGGTCGACGACTTGCACATCCAGTCTGTCTTGTCCAATCAATCTGTTGTGCTCAACATCGACCATGCCATCGACGACGACGAAATGAAAATCGTCGCCTTGGGATACAAGCAGGAATTCAACCGTGAATTCAGCAGCTTTTCCATTTTCGCCGTCTCCTTCTCTGTTTTGGGTTTGCTTCCCTCCATCGCTGCCACCTTCGATTACCAGCAGTTGGTGGTGGGAATGTCCCCGCTCCCCTGGCTCGTCGCCATGATCGGTGTCACCTCCGTCGCCTACTCCATGGCGGAGGTTGCATCTGCGTTTCCTACCTCTGCCGGTACGCCCTACGCCGTTTCTCAGTTGGCTCCCAAAAAATGGGCGCCATTTTTGACGTGGTTGACCAGTTTCAGTAACTGGATGTGTCAAATCACAGGCTCTCCCTCCGTCAACTACTCGTGTGCTTGCTTGATCTTGTCCATGGCTTCTTACTGTAACGGCTACGTCGCCTCCACCGGCGTGGTGTATGGTCTCACCACGGCCATTCAAATCATCGATGCCATCATTAGCTCGATGCCAACCAAGCAAATCGCCTGGTTCAATAATACTGGTACGATGATCAACATGATTTTCTTGACCGTGACGTTCGTCATGATTTTCGCCTGCAACGAAAGAGTCGATATCAATGGCGGAGACATGCCAAAGTTCAACTCTAACGGCAAGGCCTGGGGTCTTGTCAACCAAACCGAGTTCCCTACCGGTGTCGCCTTTTTGGTTTCTTTCCTTGGTGTTATCTGGGCCATGTCCGGTTACGATTCTCCTTTCCACTTGTCCGAAGAGTGTTCTAACGCAGCTGTTGCAGCCCCCAGAGCTATCTGCCTCACGGCCACCGTTGGAGGCACCATCGGCTTTTTCTTTGTCTTGGCCATTTCCTACACGCTTGTCAGCTTGGATTTCATTGCCGAAGACACGCTCGACTTGGGTCAGCCTTTTGTCACTTACTTGACGCAAATAATGAGAAAGAAGTACGTGGTGGCTTGCACATCACTTACAATTGTGTCTTCGTTTTTCATGGGCGCCTCGTGTATGTTGGCCGCTTCGAGAGTCACCTTCTCATACTCCAGAGATGGATTGTTCCCCTTTTCCCACCTTTGGTGCAAGGTGAGCAAGAAGTCAAAGGTTCCAGTCAATGCCGTGTGGATCAACATGCTCATAGGTCAGCTTTTCCTTCTTCTTATGTTTGCCGGCGACACTGCCATCGGTGCTATTTTCTCCGTCGGAGGTATTTCTTCTTTCATCTCCTTCACCATGCCAACTTTGCTTAAGGTCACCTACGCAAACAGCACCTTTGTGCCTGGCCCTTGGAACCTCGGCAGATGGTCTAGGCCTATTGGCCTTTTCTCCGTGGCCTTTGTTGCGGTGATGGTGCCATTCTTGTGTTTCCCTACAGTTACGGGCAAAGACTTGACTCCGGATATGATGAACTGGACCGTTGTCGTTTTCTTCGGTCCTATGTTGATCTTTACCATTTGGTTCGCTGTCGATGCCCACAAATGGTACACTGGCTTCTTCAGAAGTTTGAAAAACCAACAATATCCCAATCTGTACTCAATTTAGACATCACGAGAATGGACGATCAAAATTACTTCGGATCGGAAGCAACATGGCGGCTCATGCATAATGAGGAACTCGAGGCACAAATCAAAGCTCTCGACTCCCTCATAGACAAAGGAGAAGATCTCAAAGATTCGTTGCTGGGGGAAAAACTCATGAAGGACGTTTATGTGGTTAACAAAATTTTGAAACTCGAAGAGCAATATGCACTTCGGGAAAGATTGAAGCAAGCTGTTTATCTCAATACTTTGAGGTGTCAACGTCGGCCTTTGTATGGATCTTCTTTCCTAAAGTTTGTCAAAAGTGCTGTCTCCTCGATCACTGAGAAGGAACTCTTGAACGTAATGATCAAAGACGTTCCTCAAAGACAGGCAGAGATGGCTGACACAGTCGAGAAGTTTGCGGTTGTGACGCCGGCCGTGATTGCCCTCGATATGAAAGATCAGATGATTCCTGTTGAAACACAAATGCTAGTTCGGAGTGATGTGCTGCAACAATTCATCACGAATCCTTTCCATCAAGCTCAAGTGAAGCTTTCCATCGCATTTCCAGATAAGCTGTTGCTTCAGTATGACTGTGGTAAGCTTCAGAAGCTCGCTGTCTTGATGCAAGACTTGATTTCCAAGGGTCATCGAGCATTAATTTTCACGCAAATGACTAAAGTCTTGGATATCCTCGAGCAGTTTTTGAACATTCATGGATATAGATACATGCGTTTGGACGGAGCCACAAAGATCGAAGATAGACAGCTTCTCACCGAGAAGTTCAATCGAGACCCCAAAATTCCTGTTTTCATCTTATCCACGCGTTCTGGTGGTTTGGGTATCAACTTGACCGGAGCAGACACTGTTATTTTCTATGACTCTGACTGGAACCCGGCCATGGACAAGCAATGTCAAGACCGTTGTCATCGTATCGGACAGCTGAGGGATGTGCACATCTACAGGTTCGTGTCAGAGTACACCATTGAGTCCAATATCTTGAAGAAGGCAAACCAGAAGAGACAATTGGACAACGTTGTCATTCAAGAAGGAGATTTCACGACAGACTACCTCGGGAAGTTCTCTGTCAGGGACCTTGTCAACGATGCCAGCATCATCAGCGAGCTTCCCGATAAACCGATCGGAGAAGGAGCCAATGTGGAATTGTTGGCGCAGGCTGAAGACGAGGCCGACCGAAATGCCGCTAAGGAGGCGATGAAGGAAGTCGCTGTAGATGATGAAGACTTCAACGAAGAGAGTAAACAGGGGACTCCAGACGTCAATGGCAGAGCCGAGAGACACGACAGCGAGGACGAGGACTACGATGCGGGCGTGGGGCACGTTGACGAGTACATGCTCCGCTACATTGCTGAGGGCAACTACATGGAGTAGCAGTACATAGTAAATGCATCAGCAGAATCAAAAACGAAAATGAAAACGAAAACGAAAATGCAGAATCAAACGACAGCATAGATCGTGGCGACGGGCGCTATCGTGATAGCCAAAGGTCGGGCGGTCGGCGCGGTCGTTGTCACGTGACCCGTTATCCTGTGTGCGTCCGAGCGTCTAATTATCGAACAACTTCCGATAAAGGCCCACACCCACAAATGTCGTCAAGCATCCAATCCCTTTTGAAGACAGAGAAAGAAGCTGCTGCCATCGTCGATGAGGCCAGAAAATACCGTACTGAGCGTTTGAAGTCCGCCAAGGCTGACGCTCAGAAGGAAACTGACGAGTACAAGGCTCAGAAGGAACAGGAATTGAAGAAATACGAGGACGACCACGCAGGCTTGAACAGTAACATCGAGAAAGACGCTGAAGGTGGTGTGGAGAAGGAGTTGGCTGACATCAAGAAGCAGTACGAGTCCAAGAAATCTGCCGTTGTCAAGTTGTTGGTGGAGGCTGCCACCAAGCCCACTCCAGAGTTGCACATCAACGCCTAAGGAGACAAACGGAGAGAACAGAAACGTACATTTAGTTCTATTGCGTGCAACTAGTTTAAATACATGCTATTTTTGTTGTGCAACTTTCGTGGATGTAGAAGATGACGGAGGGCGTGGAGTGGTAGAGTGGGAATCAAGCACCGCCCTTGGCCAATTTCTTCAATGCCCGCAAAACCCTCCATATTCTGTTGTCGTAGCTGGCCACGTTGAGGCTGTTAACAAATTGCCATGCCTTCTTGTCGTCCGGGATAGGGTAGTCGATTGGCGGGGGAATGGCCGTTTTGACTCCCAACATTCGAAAGAAGGGTTTGTCCGTCACCACCGACTTGGCATTGCAAAGCCCGGTTAAGCCCTCTTCGCCTCCAAACTTACCGAAACCCGACTTCTTAATTCCACCAAACGGAAGCTGGCACACGTAGAATGTGGCAAAGTCATTGATCGCGACGTTTCCGCTCTCGAGCCTCTTGGCCACCTCGTCACAAGCCTGAAAGTCTGGGCCGAAAACAGAGTTACCAAGACCGTACTCACAATTGTTGGCAATGGATATAGCATCTTCGATATCCTTGGCCTTCATCACTGTTAATACGGGCCCGAAGACCTCTTCTTGTGCAATGTCCATGTGCAGCTCGACGTCTATCAAGAGCGTGGGTTCGAAGTAGTGGCCCTGGGGATAGTTAGGATGTGAATACGTCTTTCCGCCGTGCAACAATGAGGCGCCCTTCGCAACTGCATCTTGGATGAGCTCTTCCAAGCGCTTAAAGCGGTTGTCGGAAATCATGGCGCCCATATCGATCTCGTCGAGCTGGTCAATGTCCGATCCAATTCTTAACAGCGACACGCGCTTCTGCAAAATCGATGTGAGTTCATCGTAAGCTCCAGGCAAGCAAATGACCCGCTCAATTCCAATACAGTTTTGGCCAGCGCTTTGGAACGTGCCTCTCATGATAACCGACGACAAAGCCTTCACATCGGAGATGTCGTCCATAACAATTACAGCGTCCTTGCCACCTAACTCGATCACGCAGGGCGTCAACTCTTTGGAAGCACTCTGTAGAACCTTCTGTGCCACAGGTTTGGACCCAATGAACGTGATGTGTTTCAAGCCAGGATGCGAGGTAAAGTACTCGGCATTCTCTGGAAAACAATAGCACAACTGGATTAAGTTTTCGTCGATGTCAAGCAGACGCATAGCTGCCCGGATCATTCCCACGAACCAAGTCGAAGACCATACCACCTGTTCAGAACACTTGACGACGATTGCATTACCGCTGAACAACGCAGCCACAACAGGCCCAATGAGATTGTGGAGAGGGTAGTTCCATGAGACAATGGCAGACACAACTCCCAAGGGCTCGTACCTCACCTCGGCGTTTTTCAACATGCCCATGAGCAAAGAAGATGGGCCGGGGCGGGCCGAGGGCCTCAAGGCCTTTTCGCCATGAGAGATGATCCAACTTATTTTCTCGAGCGTTACCATGATTTCGCCCATGGAAGCGTCAAGTTTGGTCTTTCCGCTATCCCGGCAAGCCACCCGAGCAATGTCTGCTTGGTTATCCATGATGAAGCGATTGAGGGTTCGAAGCAACTGCTTGCGAAGAGCAAAGCTCGACCCGCTCCAAGCTTTCTGTGCTTCCCTTGCTGCCTCGATCTGCTCGTCAATCTGCGTCTTACTAATGCAATCGAATGTTCCTAGATACTGGCCTGTGGCTGGACAGTAGCTCTGGATCTTGTCGGGCTCGCTTTCGGAGCGAATTCCGGTCGGGTACAATCTCTTGCCCTTCCAGTGTGGCTTGGCTTCGTCAGGGACGAGATACTTCATTCTCGCGGGCTGCTCTCGCTTGTTGTACTTGTTTGGTCTGGACGTGATGTACTTCTCATATACAAAATAGATCCAAGGCACAATCACACACACGAAAAACGTGGTGGAAATGTGGTATTGCCATTGAATGTCGGCAAAATTTAGATTGATGGCTATCATGCTGTGGTAACACGAGCCCGGATTCGTGGAGGCTCAAGATTTGGCTTTGGGCTGGCGTTGCTTGAAGAACATGGCCGGCGCGCTGCGGCGCGCCAGACGCCGGACCGCGATGGCTCGGCTCCATCCCAGCGAAGTAGAATAGATCTCGTTAACTGCGTCTCCACATGTGACTACTTGAGAATTGCCATATTGGGATATTCATGCCTGGATTATCATTTTCTGCCTCGATAGTCTACCTCGCGCATTTTCTTCTTGCTCAAGCTTCGTTCTCGGGTGCTGGCTCCTCCTCGCCAAGGTGTGCACCCAAAAGGCTTTCGTAGTCTGCGGCGCTTCGCTGCTGAACCATGGCACTGATTATGCGCTCATCAATGTAGTCGAGAAGCGAGTCGGTGGCTTTCTCCTCATCATTCACGCCACTGAATACATCGTATGAGCTGGCCGTGTCCTTTGGTGGAATCACGTCATACTCGAAAACGTCATCTCTTTCGAAGATCTCCTCGGGTAGCTTGGCCATGACCTTGTTCTCGCCTGATAAAATCACAAATCTCACAAGGTTCACCGGGATGTCCACCTTTTTTGGCTCTTCTGACCTGAACCACTTGCCAAACCAGGAACCATCTTTTTGTGTAGTTTGTTCGAACAACAGCGCGAGTTCCGATCCGAGAAACTCCAAATGTGCGGAGTCCTTCCAGAGAAGAGAGGCTCTCACGAGATAGGTCTCTGTTGAGACGTCAACGTAGTCATTCCTTTTCAAGTCCAGCTTTCTCGCAGCATTAGATTCAGTCAAGGCGATCTCATTCAACATGCGGTAGGCACAGTATGGATGGGCCGCAAATGCCTCCCTCACCGCTTCTTTAGCCTCGACCTTTTTTCCTTGATGCAAGAATGCTAGTACTGTAGAGAACGCAAGACCAGGAGTGAACCACTGGACGTATGTTTGGGTCAAGGGTGACTTCACGAAGTTTGTCAAGTACTCGAATTCCTCCGCTAAAATGGCGTAATGGTCTAAATAGTAACGCACACCCAAGGGATCCTCAGCAGGCGACAAAGAAAGCAAGAACTTGCAGAAATTGAGAGCTGTGAAGAATGTAGATCTCTCTCCCAAACCGGAGATCGAGCGAAATAGAGACAAGTAAAACTGGCGGTTCATGAAGCCCTCATAAGGGATTCTCGTGAGCTCGTTCTTTCCATCTTGCAAGAGTTCATGGAACCTCTTGTTAAAAGACCTGTCGAAGACAAAAAGACTTTTCTCAACAAGGGCGTGGCTTGTTGACTTGTCATTACCCTGTCTTAACAATATCATGGCCGCTTGCAAAAGAGATTCCACGTGATAAGGATTTGTCAGCAAGAGCTTCAAGAGACTATCTGGGTCCGGAGTCATGACCACGGAGTAGTAGAAGAGAGAGTTAGCGACACGTTCGTTCTGTGTGTTGATCTTGGAAAAATTGAAGTATCTGATTCCAAGCTTCTCTTCATTCTTGACTTTCAGCTCAAGGATGTGGTGGGAAGCGGAATCTTCCTTGTACAACTTGGACAAGACGATATTCTCGGAAAGTACATCATCCATGTTGAGGGGCTTTTGCGCAAACGGCAACCAGTCCTCTTTGATACGTGTAAGAAGCAATTTGCGAGCCGTTCCCGGGACACTGCGGTGGTCTTTTCCACCCCAGCCTCTTGTGAGTCTGGCCAACTTCTTATACTGAGCAAGCACCTCTGGTGTGATGGCCAAAGAGGTTGCCTTATTGGCATCCTCGATGGTTTCCAATGACAAATTGCCAAACAAGTTCCTGAGCTCTGTATCTGGATCCAAGTTCTTGGTTGAACCGATGGTAAGCAAATGAAGGCATTGCTTTAGCTTGGAAGTGGTGAAATGCAAATAGTTGGAGTCGGCGTAATGGAAGGGCGGGAGTTCCTCATCATAGAGAGACTCGAGGTTTTCTTCATCCGAGCCGGCGTCTTCCACTGCAGCTTTTGCGGGCCCAGTCAACTGGTCCCGCTTTTTGACTTCTTCCAAAAAGCGGTCGAGATCATCGTCGTCTTCGACCGAGGCCAGATCGTCTCTTGCGCCGGCCTTTGCCTTTTTCTTCTTCAGCTTCTTCTTCGACCTGCGGTGTCCCAGCACTGGTGCAGTTGTATGTTGGACAGCTGGCTGTTTAGACTCGCCGATGTCGTCGGCATCGTCGGAGCCGTTGGACTCGTTGGCGCCGCTGGCATCGTTTGCTTCCTCGTCAGACTCGTCATCGCCATTGAGAAGCGCGAAAGCGTTCACTTTTGGCCGCGAAAAGTACTCGGGTTCTTCCTCACACGGGTCTTCCTCTCGAGGTTGTATGGAGTTGTTTTTTTCGAAGCGTCTGAGTTGCCGGGAGCTCATCGTGTGCTTTTCTGTTGGAAGGCAAGAGCAGCCGGAGTAGAGCGCCGCGCGCCCGCGAACGGGGCCATCTTAGGCGGCTGCGACGGCTGCTGCTGCTGCCTGGGGCTGCTGCCTGGAGCTACTGGCCCAAAAGTGGAGCGCCTATAGTGAGCGGGCCCAAAAGGCCAGGCTGTGCACGCCGAATGCCTGTGGAATTCATTTGGAGAACGGACATACGACTTACACGCGATGGGTTGCAATTCTTTGATCTTTCAAATGTTATTCTCTGTTTTGACTATGTATTCTGTGGATGATCTATGGAGCTATGGTGGCCTATTGCTCTTTGAAACGGCCGGCGCCCTGCTTGTCCTCACCCTCCATCAAGATCTTCTTGATGACAGAGTCGGCGGTGGCCAGCAGACCGAACTCGTTCTGCAATTCCTCCTTCGAGGCCTCGTCCAAGACACCCTCGACACCGCCTTGTCTGTTGACGAACACCTTGTAGATGGAGACAATGTCGATCAATGGAAGCGTGCTGTCACCGGCCTTGTATTTCTGGACGAGGTCGGTGTTCTCGATGAAAATCACGAAGTCGCTGGACTCACCCTTCCAAAAAAGCTTGTGTGGAGTAGACATGATGATGTAGGTGTAGATGCAAAAACGTAGAGTGTGTTGAAGTTCTGAGCTGACTAGTTGGGATGCAAAGAGTTAGCTTGGCTGATGATAGTAGAAGTTCGTGAGGGGATCGCCCTACTTATATATGTTACTTCTAGTCACGTCATAGTACACGAAAGGAAAGCAATCGTTTTTCATAGCAATGAAATTCACCCGGTGTGTATAGAACACCAGCACACCCACCGCTTGGCCCTGCGCGAAGACGTCCTGGAGGTGGGGCGGTGCTGGGCGCGGCCCGGCGCTCCACACTTTAGATTTCGTTCCACTCAACGCTTCGGCACTTTCATGAATATCTGTGTCATCAAGCGTGACCTGCAGCCCCACTTTTTTTTTCTGCTCTGGCTCTCTTCCAATTTTTTTTTTTTTTTGCTGTTTGCCCTTTGCTTCTGCCTTATCGCTATTTGCTTTTTGCTCCCTGCTTCTTTGCTTGTATTACGAACGCCAGACTGGCACCAGCCACGCCGTGCCGCTTTTGGGCCCAGTTGCTCAGCGCGCGTTGACGTTACGGCCGCGCAGCCGCACCGTCGGGCCTCGTCTGCTTCGACGGAAGCCGATGGAAAGGGCAAGCAAAGGAAAGATCGAGAGATATGGAGGAAAAATGG
>JAKUBD010000145.1:7884-19435 GCA_030563125.1 Metschnikowia laotica
GAAAACTTAAATCACGTCATCATGGCCAAGGAATCTCACGATAATCCTCCTCTAACCTATCTCCAAGAAAAACTCGAGAGTCACCACTATGTATGTGTCGAGAGGGATCAATTTATCCAGATGGAGACTCAGATCAAAGAGCCTCTGAGGGAATATTTGGAAGATATGTCATCCAAATTTGACTCGTTGCTAGTGTCTCGGGAAGCATATTCTCAGCTTGAATCTTTGGCTCTCAACCCAACTTTGGAAGACATAGAAGTAGCAGCCAAAAAGATTGGGCTGTATGTGCTACCTGTTGAGGAATTGGATGATTTGCGTCAAAAACTAGAATCTCCTACCCCCGATTTCTTGAAGGAACAAGCGTCCGCACACAATCTTGAATTACTTGACACAAATGAATTGCGAGAACTCAGAAGAAAAACTTCATCTCCTGACCGGTCCGAGATCGAAAATTACGCGAATGCATGGAGTTGCAAATTATTACCCGCTGTCGATTATGAAGCCATGCTTAAGACAATCAATTCGCCAGAGATCGAACATCTCAGTAGCCATTGTGCTAAATTGGGCCGTATGATTGTACTGGAAAAAGCGCATACAGAGTTGACTGCGTTGGCACACGATCCACCTTCGGCCCACATAGAAGATATTTTGAAGCGTCGTGAAATGATCGCAGTTAATGAAAAAGACTTTGCAAACTTCAAACGGTTGGCGGAAAAGCCAACCGTGGAAGAAGTGACTAACAATGCTTCTAATTTGGGCTATTTGTGTGTTCAAAAATCCGAATTTGAACGTCTCGAAACATCTGCACATAATCCAAGTCTTGATGAGATCTGCCAACATGCTAAAAGATCAGATCATGTAATTATCCCGATTGCAGACCACGAGACCATCAAGGGGCTTGCATATGAACCTTCTATTGAACGATTGACTAGCTTGTTGCTGAAACATGATCACAAATCCGTGCCCCAGAAGGATTACGATGAGCTAGTGGCGTTGGCGCATGAACCATCGATTGACAGGATTGCTTATCTCGGGCAACAGCACGGTCGGTCTGTCATTGAAACAACTGTGTTGGAGGAACTTAAATCCCTTGCACACACTCCAACACTCGAACATATCAAAAAATGTGCCAATGCAGCTGAGCATCAGACAATTCCAACCCTGGAGGTGAAGGAATTGAGAGACTTGGCCTTCAATCCCTCGGTAGAGATTCTTCAGGAGCGTGCTAATGCAATAGAGTATGCTGTGATCTCTAATGTCGCATTGAACGCTCTTCGAGAAATCATTAAGAATCCTCCCTTGGAGAAAATTACGGCGTGGGCTAAGCACGTTGATCATGTTGTGATACCTGAGGCCGAACATAACGATTTACAAACCAGAGCGCTAAATCCTGATATTAAGCTTGTTACATCACATGCCGCTTCTTTTGATTCTGTCGTTGTTCCAAACAAAGACTATGAGAATCTTGAAAAGCTAGCATTCGATCCAGAAAAGAAGCATCTCGTCAAGAGTGCACTGGGTCTCGGCTTGACCGTTTTGGAAACTTCAGAATATGAGACTTTGCTTCAGCTCAGCACTAATCCAAGCCTCGAACAGGTGAATAAGTACGCCCACCGTCTTGGCTTCGATACCATCGAAAAACCTGAACTTCTCAAGCTCAAGAGGTCCGTCGAAAATCCTTCCAAGGAATTCATACTCAAAGCTGTTTCATCTCACGGATTTGTGGCCGTGCCAACACTGGAGTTCGAAAAGCATCTAGAGGACAAGGAAAAACTCAAGTCTATGAAACTCATCAACTTTGAGGAGTATGACAACCTTGTTCAAGTTTCGAACGATCCATCGATTGAATTTCTCGAGGAGAAGTTAAGCGAAAAGAACTATTCAATGATACTCAAAGATAATTTGGAACTGCTCGAAAATAACGTCAATGATCCGCCACTCGAATACCTCGAGCAAAAAGCCCTGGATTTAGGTTTTACTTTGATGACACAAGCAGACGCAGTGGCTCTTCGCAAAAATGTCGAAGAGCCTGAAAAAGACTTTTTAGAGGAGAAAGCAGCTGTATATGGACTTTCATTGATCGGTTCCAGTGAGCTTGAAGGTTTGAAATCAAACTTCAAGACCCCTGGTCTTCCATTTTTGAAGGAGAAGGCCGCAAATATTAGCCATACCGTGATAAAGAATTCAGATTTTGATGAAACAAAGCGAGCTATTGAGCAACCAGATTTGGAGTACTTGGTCGAAAAACTTGAAAAGTTCTCCAAGATTGCTGTGGATAAAGCGGCACTCGAAAAATTGAATTCTATCAAACGCGATCACGAAAATCCCACCAAAGATATGCTTGACAAGCATGCCTCTTTGCTCTCTCATGTTCTTGTTGCTGCACCCGAACTTGAGAATTTAAGAGCTTCCTCCCGGGCTTTGGATGATCCATCGCTCGAATATTTGTCTGGAAAACTTGAGAACTATGGTCATATTATGGTACCATCTGCTGAAATGGATTCTATGAAGAAAAACATTACGGACCCAAGTATGCAATATTTGGAAGAAAAGGCATCTCTTAAAGATCATGTTTTGGTTCTTTCTGGAGATTTGGACGACTTAAGAAAGAGCTTGAATGAACCAAGTCTCCAGTATTTGAAAGATATGGCAGCTTGTCATGATCACCTTTTGATACCACAGCAAGAACTTACTGATTTCAAAAATATCTCGCAAAATTATCTGTCGCCAACTTTGGAATATCTTTCTAGTCAAGCAGAATCACAAGGCCATGTTATCATTTCCGGTGATGAATTTGCTAGACTTCAGGAGCTCGAAAGTGCCTATGTTTCCCCTAGCCTGGACTATATGACTGAGCACGCTTCGCAGAAGGGGTTGTGCTTGATTGAGTCACAAGAGCTCAATTTCTTGAAAGAACTCAACTCAAATCCAGGTATTGATTTCTTACGCATGCACACACCTTCTCATGATCACATCTTGCTTCACAACAATGATCATGAGCAACTCCAATCCATAAAGAGATCTTTTGAAAATCCAGATTTTGAATATTTGATGGCCAAATCCGCAGAATTGGAGCATGTTCTTGTTCCTCTCACAGATCACGATCGCATGGTGAAGAAAGACTCGGCTTCTATTGAGGACTTGGCTAAGGCTTCTGGATTTGTCGCATTAACGACTACAGCATTTGGCGAAATGGAAAGGAAGATCGACGCACCAGGGTGGGAATATCTTAGGCTGAAATCTGATCAGATTGGCGGAACCCTTCTAAAAAAAGAAGAGCATGACTCCCTCTTATCTAAATTGGAGGTTCCGTCTATCGAATACTTGACGCAGAAATCCAGTGAAGCGAATCACAAGATATTGTCTCAAGAGAAATATGACGAGCTCAGTCGTCCATTAGCTGAAATTTTGAGCGCCTCAGGTCTCGCAAACGTAACTCAGAGAGACTATGATGACGTCATGCTAAAACTTGATGAGCCATCGAAAGATCATTTACAGGAAAAGCTGGCCGCCATTGGCTATGATCTTGTCAAAAAAGACGAGCTTGAGAAAATGAGGGAGGGCTTGGCGGAAAGCCTCGCTACTAAGGCTGAAAGAGAAGGCATCAGGCTCGTCGATGCAGAAAAGTTACAAGAACTTGAGAAATGTGTTACAGAATATGAAAATCTTTCGCAAAAACTCTCATCCCCTACTATTGAGTTTGTCCGGCAGCTTGCTCAATTGTTGGAGTCGGATATCATAGCTTTGAAAGAGCTTGAGGAACTTCAAAGAAAGTCAACTCGGTCGCTCGAAGAACACGCAAAAGAATCCTTCATGATGACAATTTCTGAAGAAGACTATAACACTTTTAAAGCAAGACTTGAAAAAAGCTTGGACGAGCTCGCCGCAGAGGAAAATAAAATCTTGATTTCCGCTGCCGAGCATGACTCGTTGAAGAATCCCGAGTTGGAGACACTTAAGACTATGGCCTCATCCAAAGAACATGTTTTGGTACTGTGTAAAGACTACGATGCTTTGAGTGCTAGTGCTAGTCAGACCTTGGAGATGAAAGCTGCTGCTGCTGGAATGGCTATTTTGAGTTTGGCTCAACATAAGGATCTCGTGCGTACAGCAGAGGAGCCCTCGAGAGAGTACCTCTTGCAGAAAGCTTCTGCTTTTGACGAGACTTTAATCAAGGTGGACACGTTGAAAAAGTTGGAGCTTGACGCCAATGTGACTTTGGATGAGTTGGCCGCTAAATCGGGTTCCATTGTCATTCCAACATCAGAGTTCAGCGAGCTCTACTCTAAAGCTAACAAACCCTCCATCTCTCATATTGGGGATGCAGCAAAGGCACATCAGCACGTTGTGTTGCCGGAACAGGAGTATTCTGCTCTTCGAAACGATGCTGCAAAGACTATTCACGATCACGCTGCCGAGAGTGATATGAAGGTGATTCCTTCATCTGAATACGATCAGTTGTTATTAAAAGCAAATAAGCCTAGTCTCGATCATATCGGGACTTTGGCGGCGAATCTCGGAATGGCAATTTTGCCTTCAGAAAGCCTCGAGAAGCTCCAAAAGGATGCCAATGAACCTTTGGAAGAAAAGGCAAGGTCTCATGGCAAGTTGGTTATCGAAGAGTCTGATCTCCAGTCTCTCAAGAATAAATTGGAAGCACCATCCCTTGATTACATTGCTCAAAAAGCGCTAGCTCAAGATTTTACATTGGTCCCATCTGTCGAGTATGCGAAGCTTAAAGCTATGAGTGAAAAGTCCTTGGAAGCTCGTGCGGCCGAAAACGATTCAGTTGTGGTCACGCTGACTGAACATCAAGCTCTTCTCTCTGAATTGAAAGACGCCAGAAATTATAAGTTCGATCTCGACGATGAGGGATTAGAATTGTTGAGGGATGCCTTGCGTAAGCAAGGATACGAGCTTGTTTCCCGTAACAAATATGAATTTTTCATGCAAGAACTGGGAGATGATAGAAACTCATTGTTGGATAAAGCAAGAAAGAAGGGTTTGTTGATATTGGATGATGAGTCCGCAAGTCAAAACGAGACAGATGAGCTCGAGCAAAAAGTTGCCTTGTGGCTCGAACAAAAAGGGTACCAGGTTTCTAGAGAGGATGAAGCATCGTTTTTTGATGCAAAAGAGTCCGTCGTATTGAGTGTGGCAGATGTGAGACGTGGGTGTGAACAGCTCAATATGGTATGTGTTGATCAGCTGGAGTTCGAGAGCCTAAACGCCAAGGCAGCTAAGCATGACAATAAAGACGCTTTGGTGGCTGCTCTCACGGCTATGTCTTTTGCTGTCATCCCAGCACATGACCTTACAAAGTTGAAACAAGAATTGATTCAAAAGGATGCCCACATTTATGAGATTGAGCAACATCACAAGACTGAACTCACTAAATCTGAACTCAAGAATAAATTGAGAGAGTTGGATATGGTGGTGTTGGAAAAGAACGAGTATCAAGACTTGAAAGACCATGCGACCAGGAAAGAAATATTCACAGAGAACGAAGTGAAGGAAAATGCTGATCAGCTCGGCTTGCACGTTATGTCCAAACCAGAGTACTTCAAGTTGAAGGAAACGCAAAGACATTTGAGTGATGAGAAGACTTTCAAACAATATGCTCAGAAATTCAATCTCATTTGCTTGCCAGAAAATCTGATCGATGAGAATACAATCACCCCCGATGTTTCTCAAAGCTCTCGCAAATTGAGTGTGATTCCCTCTGATGTTCTTGCTTCGCTTAAGCGAAGCGAGCTGTTGAACATTGAGAAGATTGATAATGATCTGTTCAGAAACTATGCGGAAAAGAGAGGATTTTTCAAGGATACTGCTGAGTTTGGATCTCCATCCCTTCCGGTGCATAGTGAAGCGCTGACATACTCCTCTCCAGCTGCATCCATTGGTGTGGCTAATGCAGAGGCCGTTGTACAAGCGCAAGGCCTTCCTCGGTCACACTCTGTTCAATCCAATTTAACCTTGGAGACTAAGAAAAGTGGCATGGACTCCCTCATGGGAATGTCCATCGCGACCAACATTTCATTGACAGACAAATCAATGATTCCTGCAATCACACAAGTTGTCATTGGAGAGTATCTATTCAAGTACTACAGAAAGCTCGGACCACTCAGTTCGATTTCTGCGTCTCGCCACGAGCGGTACTTCTGGGTCCACCCATATTCTTTGACGCTTTATTGGTCGTCATCCAACCCTGTGTTGACCAATCCATCCGAGCTCAGAACGAGGGCCATGGCCATTGACAAAGTGGAGAGTGTGGAAGACCACAATCCTCTCCCAACGGGTCTCCACTACAAAAGTATCATCGTGTCGAGCAAGCAGAAGTCTGTCAAAATTACGTGCCCCACGAGACAGAGACATAATGTGTGGTACAATGCATTGCGGTATCTCGTGAGCAGAAGTACGAGTGATCAAGCGCCTGCAAAGGGAAAAGAAAAGCGGCCGGTCACCAGTGTGTCTCAGATAGAGGAAGAGCAGGAAGACACGTTTGACCAGGACATGGATTTCGAGCCATCTTCTAGACACGCGTTTCCCCGATCATCCTCAGTCGTGAGGAGTAAGTCGATGGGAACCTTTGGCAGCATCAGAAGATAGGCAGACAACCCACAATAGCACATCAATACAAACTGCATGACATGTATAAAGAGGACGCACACAGCAAAATCTCCAACAACCAATAGAGAATCTAACGAAAGTAAAGAAAAAAAGTAAAACATCTACAGAAAGTTGTAAACTAAGACATTCATTATCTAACCAGAGCTGTGGTGGGCATCAAGACGCACAGCGAAATTACTTGGCAGCCAACAATTGGGTGAACTCCTGGATGTCGATCTCACCGTCGTTATTTGTGTCAGCCTCCTTGATCATTTGATCAACGTCGGCGTCGGACAATTTTTCGCCAATAGAGGTCAAGACGTGTCTCAACTCGGCGGCACTGATCTTGCCGTCACCGTTTCTGTCAAAGACCTTGAAGGCCTCGGCAATCTCAGCCTCGGAGTCAGTGTCTTTCATTTTTCTGGCCATCATGGTCAAAAACTCTGGGAAGTCGATGGAACCGTCGCTGTTGATGTCGACCTCATTGATCATGTCGGTCAATTCGCTCTCGGAGGGGTTTTGGCCCAAAGATCTCATGACGGTGCCCAATTCCTTGGTGGTGATCTTTCCATCGGAATCCTTGTCGAACAAGGAGAAAGCTTCCTTGAACTCCGCGATCTGTTCTTCGGATAATTTGTCAGCCTTGGACATGTTAGTAGACGTTTTGGGCAGCTATTTTCAGGCAGACGGCAGCGGGGGTGGAATACGCGGTGGCAATGGAGACGTGAAGAGACTTGGATGTTCGTGTTCGTCGTTCGTCTTTTGTAAGGCAGGCCAGAAGCGACTGTTTGTGGGGTCTTCTGTCACGAGCCTAGAAGGAAGCGGTTGTCAACAATGCGTGGTTCCCTAGACTGTGGTTGGATCAGGGACGGGTACACGTAAACGGAAGGGAGACGAGGCGGGAGGGCTAGAAACGTTGTAATACATTGGGAGTCTGCGTGGGAAGTCAGAGAGCCGGCAGCGGTGGCCGCGCCGTGTGCCAAGATTGTTTCGGGTTTAACGTACCATTGTGAGTTTGGTGTGGGAAAGTAAACAAGTGGAAAAAGTTTTGTGATAGGTATGGAGGCGACCTGCAGGAGGTCACCTTTGAGAGCATGAAGAATGACGCGCAGCAAGGCCGGTGGACAGTGCAAAATTGACGACGGGGTGGGCAGGCCCGGTTGAACAAAGCGGCGGAGAAGGTGGGTTACAGCGCTGGCGGGATTGGGGCTGCCATTTTGGGACAGGCCCATGGTGCATCATCGTCGTTTCGGCTTTGTTTCAGTTGTGCTCGTTTTTTTTTTTTCTTTTCGCTTTTTTGTTTTACTTCGAGGCTTTCCATTCTTTCCTTGCATATCCGCCGACAGTGTGATCCCGCGCCGCCGCTACGCCGCCGGCTTTCACAAGTTGGCGCCGCGCGTGGGCCAGGGCTATTTGGCCCGTCACATTTACACGGCGCCGTCTCGCAGAACTGCGGCGGTAATTGTATTTGGCAGCAGTTTGCTATATTTCTTTCGTCAGCTCTATTTCATGCCTGTTTCATCTCTGTTTCATGCCTGCGTCGTCTCTGTTTCTGTGCAAGAATCCCGACTATAATCGCCCGTAGTCTGCTTTCCCTGCTCCTTTCCATTGTCGGCGGTGGGCCAAAGGGTCCACGAGACCTCGTAATCAACGGCCCCGCGCCGCTCTTCGCCACACGCCAATCGCGCTCTCCACAATCTTTCCTCATCTCTTCTCATCTCTCCATAATATCTTGTCACCGCCACTTCTGCCCCGAAATGTTCCATGGCTGATGATTCATATCTGTCGTTTTTGCAACTGCTAGACGAGCCGCAGCTTGTGTCTCACCTTCTCGAGCTCAGTCAGAGATCCAAATCTCATGGGCTTTCGAAACCCTCCAAATCGCCCAAGCTTATCGCTCCGGTTGTCCCCGGCGAACTTGGCCCACATTCGCCTCTGGCCCCTGCCAATCCTACCTTGGAAGGCACCTCCACTCCACTTGCTTCACGAGTCGCCTCTCTCCTTTCCTCCACGTCTTCTTTAGCATCTGATCCTTTCGATGACAATCTTGACTCGGCCTTGCTCAAAATCCACGCATTTTCTGCCATCACCAACGAGTCCTTGGCCACGAAAGATGCCGGGTGCCTCTCTTCGACTCCTGCCCCAGTCCAGCCTCCTGTTTCCTCGATCTCTGCTGTGAATTCTGATGGTGCCGCTCCCGTTGTCCGCACCACCTCGATTGTCTGTTCAGAGCCGGTCTCTGAATCTTCTGCTTCCATTCCCGGAAACCAGCTTGCGTTAGACGATACAGACTCCGACATCGATATCCCGGAACAACGACCTGAAGAACCTCACTCACCCGAACAGCCTCAATCACCTGAGGAGCTCCATTCACCTCTGCCAGGTGGAGAAACCCCGGAGCCTGAACTGCCCGCATTTGCAGCCGTCGGCCCACAGCACCAATTCGGCGACTATACGACGTATTTCGACAACAAGCACAAGAAACAGCAGTTGGCCGACGTGGAGTTCATAAAGTGGGACCGCCAGCGACGCATGGCCAGTGGCCAGCCGCCTGAACCTCCTCAGTTCTTTTCTGGTTGTACCATCTTTGTCAATGGCAACACCACTCCTTCATTGGAGGCCATCCACAAAATGGTCATAGTTCATGGTGGCATGTTCCTTCGCTATCTCCAAAATAAGGGCGCCGCTTCACACATTGTGTGCGACCGCCTCACGCCCCGAAAGCGGATCCAATTCAAGAATTACCGCGTAGTAAAAGCCCGCTGGATCGCTGATTGTGTTGACAAGCAACAGCTTCTTGACTGGAAAGAGTACCGGCTTATTGATGACATCGAGCCTTTTCAAAAGCGGCTTGGTTTCGGCAAGATCGAGGAAGAAGGCTCGCAATCCATGGGCGCACCTGAACCTGTCGATGAGCCTGGCACCGCCTTCGAAGATCCTTTCGAAGATGAACCTACTGATTACTTAGCACCCAATACTCCTTTGGGGCCTCACAATGAGCACGACTTGTCGCAGTTACATGTCTCAAAGCCTCGACAAGCATTTGCCCAAATGGACGCGAAGCATCCCGAATTCTTGAAGCATTTTTTTGCCAACTCCCGGCTACATCACTTGAGTACTTGGAAGGCAGACTTGAAGTCCAAGTTCGTTAGGCTCGTCGCCCAACGAGCCCCTTCTCAGAAAGCCACCGTCAAGAGCACTCCAGTAATCATGCACATCGACTTCGATTCGTTCTTTGCGACAGCCTCCGCTCTTCATCATCCAAATTTACAGATTTTGCGTGATGCTATTGCCGTCTCACACGGCGGAAAATCCTCTGATATTGCTAGCTGCAACTACGTGGCTCGAAGCTTCGGAGTCAAAAATGGCATGTGGCTCGGAAAGGCTCTCCAGTTGTGTCCGAAATTGAAAGTCGTAGACTATGACTTCGAAGCCTATGAGAAATTTTCCCACGCCTTCTATAATTATCTTATTTCAAAGAGTGTTTTCGACTCTATTTTCCCCGTCCTGATAGATGAGGTCTTGGTTGATGCAACCTCATTCTGCTCTGCCTCAGATGACACGGAGGTGATCCCCAACCTTTGCAAGCTGTTACGAGGTGATATCATGCAGCTAACAAGTTGTCCGGTGAGTATCGGTGTCTCGCATAATGTCATGCTTGCAAAGATGGCAAACAGAAAAGCCAAGCCCAACGGATGGTTCCATTTGAAGGAGGGTATTCAAGAATTCTTGGATGGCTGCAATATTCGAAGGCTTCCTGGAGTAGGTTATGGTTTGTCCCTGAAATTAGCAGATGCACTTCAAGTTACAGATCCAGATTCTATCACAATCCGTCAAGTCCGTAACTTGTCTGTCGAAAAATTAACAAAAAGTGTTGGTGAAAAAACAGCGTCCAAAATCTACAAAAACTGTCGTGGAGAAGACAATACCTCGATCAAGCTTGGCTCAGAATCGAGTGAAGGCTTGTTGGGCCGGAAGTCTGTTTCGGTTGATGTGAATTACGGCATTCGGTTCGAAATGTTCCCTCAAGTGGAGGCGTTTTTGGTCAAGCTAGCTCAAGAGTTGCACTCAAGATTAGTTAGTATCGGTGCTTGTGGCTCCTCTCTCTCCTTGCGGCTAGCTCGAAGGGCTCCAGATGCTCCAGTGAACCCTCCCAAATATTTGGGATTGGGCAAGTGCAATTATTTCAGCAAGTCTTCGGCTTTAGGCATGCCTACAAATGATTGGGGAATCATCGGATCTGAATTAAAAGCAATGCTCCGCACAATGAATATACCTGTGGTTGAATTGAGGGGAATAGCGGCAAGCTTGACCAAGCTTGAGGACGTGGAAGTCGTCAAGATGAGAAAGCAGCGAAAGTTGGATTTTCACAATCAAAAAAAGACATGTCCTGCTGACCCCGTCCAAGAAAAATCTCAGGAATTAACATTCGCTGAGCGTGTGACTGGCAGTGAGTCGATTGATTGGAATGTATTCAGCAATCTTCCAGAAGATATAAAAGTGGAGGTACGAAAAGAACTACTTCGACGGGGTATTCCGGTCTCAGGAAAAGAGCGAAGTCCAGTCAAAAGAACCTTCGGGGTTACGGGACAAAAAGTCTTTCTTCAGCAAGTATTCCCGTCACAAGCCAATGGAGAATTCAAAACAAAGCGTGTGATAGAATCGCCCACTAAGAAACGAAAAAAGTTTGGTACTTCCCCCACCAAGTCTGATGGAAGTGGAATTGCTGCGGGCAGAACAACTTCTGTGCCATTTGACGACACAGTTTCGTATGATGAAGATATTTTGCAGGAGATCCCGTCTTCAATACGCAATGAGTTTTTGGAGGATCTCGAATGGCAAGCCAAAAACAAAAAGTTGAGGTTCGTGTCAACAAAAGAGAAATTGGAGAAGAAACGGACCCGTGAATTGAAGATCGAGGAAAGCTCAATTGACGCGCTGT
>JAKUBD010000146.1:0-19216 GCA_030563125.1 Metschnikowia laotica
CGTCAGAAGGCGAACTCGGTGACCTCAACAAGTTGAACGCACGAGTTACCAAGCAGATGAAAGAAAGAGTCTGATTATTAATCACATACATTCATAAGTGCATACAAAATCATAAATATATTTATTCATCAGAATCGGACTCAAGCTCGCTATCCTGAGAGTTATCCACATAAACCTTGGCCAACATGGAGCCCAAGTTCTTGTCCTCGCTTTCGGACTCTTCAGCAGACTCCGCGGAGAGTGAACCACCTCCAATCGTCTCCATGAATTTTTCAATGAACGCAGCGTTGTCGTCTGAATTAGCCGGTGATGGAGTGTCCGCAAATCGTGCTAAAGCAAGCGGAACTGAAACTGTTTTAGCCGCGTGGAGTCCACGTTCTATGGCACGCTCGATGCTTAGTCGATGCTTCACAAAAAGCATACTCGGAAACATGCTGCGCTGACCTTTGTTTAAATATTCTTCCATCTGTGCTTCGTCTGGATCCAGGAGAATATACAAAAAGTCTTTGAAACGATTTCTTGGCCAGATGGTGATGGTCCCAGTGAACTTCTGCAAAAACACATTCAGCCAATCCTGAGCCAGCCATCTGGGAAGAAGATCTAGAAGCTTGATGATCTGTAACCACTTTTTGATTTCGAGCTTCAAAAGATGCTCGAATGCAGTCGCAAAAAAACCTCCTCTATAGGAAGCAAACTTGTGTTTTTGAGTTTTTCTCCGGGGGATGGCCACTGGTTTTCCTACACTTCCCTTTGGAGCATAGAAAAAAAGAGAGACATGAGGATTAACTTGAGACACAACAGAAAAATTGACGTTGTAATATGTGTTCAAAGCCTCCACGGGAATGTCTGTTCTTAGCGATCCGTCTCTCCACTTATTGCCCATGCTAAAAGGTGTCACTTCCAGAGTGGTGTTGTCCTTCATCATCAAGACCACGGGGTTCAAGATCCCAGGAACTGCAGATGAGGCCAAAAGGGATGACCATATAATGCAGTTCGGAGACGTGACGGTATTGCACAAAATGACAGGGGAGTATGGTTCAGCTGGCACGGTTGATATATTGAGCCGGCGACCTGTTCTTTGGAAAGCCTCCTCGAAGGTGGTTGATCCTTTTGTAAAGTAGCATGCTTTACGGGCCCAATCAACGGCGTCAAAGCGAGCACCTGTTCGCCACCAGCGAGGAATCCAGACGTACCATGGATCCTCGCAAGCAGTGATTTTTCTGGCCAATTGTGGCACCAAGAGTTTTTTTAGCTCTTCATTTGTTCTGGTGCACGCCATGGCTGCTATGAGGCCGCCGCCAGAAGTGCCCGAAATAATGCGTGGTAGCAAGTCGTTGTCAAGCAAAGCTTTGACTAAACCGAAATGAGTGTAGGCAAAACAAGCGCCTCCACTGAGGCAAAGGGCTGTTTTGCCGTAATTTTTCAGCACGATCTTGAAGAATCTTCTTTTGGACTTCACAGGTACCTGAGTATGATGGGCGCTGGATATGAGGTCGATGCAGCGTACAGCCTCTTCTACGTATTGCTCCACCGCACGCTTTGTACCGTAGTAGCGATGGGAGTAGAGCTGTCTGTTTTCGATTCCCGCAAAATTCTTACGGAGACATCCCTGCAAGAGCACCATTAAACCAGGCACATCGTTGGCCTTGCGGAGCATTTTAAGCTTTTTGATGGTTCGGGAAAGTGTGTTGTAATCGTAGTAGGAGAACTTTGGGTTGTCGGACCACTTGTCGAGTCCCAAAAAGGCGTCTAAAGCCTTTGCATTCTGCACCCACTCTTGATATGTTTTGGACTGACGTAGTTTGAAGCGAAGGCGTTTGCGTTGGCCAGTCCACGTCAAAATGAATTCCAGAAGCGCCACGTATGCCCGAATCACGGCATATATGCCGCATAGAAATATCACCCATCCGAGGATGAGCACGAGAATGGGCCAGCGAAACACAAGGTATGATGAAGACAGGCGGAATTCGCTGGTAAACTTCTCCACGACCGATGGTTTTGTCTTCTCGGAGCTTGAAGCGTCAGACCCGGCCACTGGAAACCAATCGTTTTTGGATGTAATCTTATGTGCCTTTTGCTTGTAGCGGGCAGCGTCCTGGTCAGGCGCCTCTGCCCGCGGCGATTTGTCCTTTACCGGCGACAATACCCCCGCCCGGAGCTTCACATTATCATTTCGTAGAGCAGCTGCCTCAGTTTGGGCATTGTAAAGTGCCAGAGACGAGCCCAGCGATGGTCTGCTTGACGAGAGTTCCAGCTCCGAGTCATCCCAGACCAAAGCTTCGGAAAAGAGTTGGATATGGTCTTCGTTGACGTACGAAACGTCGCCATCTGGTAGACTCATGTGTGAAATGCCTTATTATGAGATACTGTGGCGAACGCTGTAACGAAATAAATGTTTTGGTGGATGAGCAGTGTCGGCAGCAGTGCTCGACCTTTGCTCCCACCTGTCAGGCCCTTGCAATCAACCATATCCGCGTGCAGTACGGCGTACGTTGTTGAGCCGCACCAAGCATGACGCACGCAGTGTTGGATGAGACCAACCGTTGTCTGCTCATTCTCCATCAATTCCCCTAGTAAGGCTGTTACACAATACCCCAACTGGTATACTTTCCCTTGCCTTCTTATTCACTTCCATAACCCACCCAAGTCGCCATGATCCACCTACTTGACATTGAGGGCACTGTATGTTCCATCACATTCGTCAAGGATGTGTTGTACCCATACTTTTTGAATACATACCCACAGCACATCCAAGACGTGGAGTTTCCATTACGATCCGACGGGGGAGAGGTCAGTGAGATTCTCAAACGCTTTCCCAGCGATGCCACTGCATCTCGAGCCGCATTGGACAGTCACATCTCGGCACTCGTGGCCAGCGACACCAAGGATCCCGTTTTGAAGGCATTCCAGGGCTTCGTGTGGCAAACCGGCTACGACAGCGGCGAGCTTCGGGCTCCCGTGTACCATGATGCCGTGGCCTTTATTCGCCGCTCCGCCCAAACATACATCTACTCATCCGGAAGCGTGGCAGCCCAGAAGCTTCTCTTCTCATACGTGGCGGACGGCGAGGGTCTGGTGGACCTTAAGCCGTTCATCAAAGGCTACTTCGATATTGTTACGTCGGGATTCAAGCAGGAGAAGTCCTCCTACCGCAGCATATGTGATTCAATCGGCTGTCAACCGTCAGACGTGACATTCTACTCCGACAACACCAAAGAGGTTGCTGCGGCTCTCGCGGCAGGTTTGGCCTCCAAGGTGGTGGTTCGCCCCGGCAATGCGCCATTGACAGCCGAGGAGGAGCGTCTGATGGATATCATCACGACATTTGACGGCGAACCTTAGGCAGTAGGCCCGCGCGGCATCGCAATACGATAATGCATTATTTATTTTTCAGCCTCTAGCTATCACGGAAGAGAATGTCAGCAGCCACTTCCTCGTTCTTGTCACACGCCATGTACACTTGAATGACCAAGTTTCTCTCGAAACCCAACTCGCACAAGCGGGCAATGGCGCTCTGGTCCTGCTCCGTCAATTGGATCGTCACAGTGTCCTCGGCATCCTCTGCTCCCTCTTGGTCGTCCATGTCCATGTACAGGTCGCTTTCCAAGAACCTCTGGATGAAACCCTCGGGGTCCTCGGCAAGGAGCTCTGCAGTCTGAGGATCAGCGGCAGCCATACGCTCGAGCAATGGCTGGATGAGCTCAGGGTTGGACCGAATAGCGTCTCGAAGAAACGAGAGTTGGTTCTCCTCGGACATTTCCATGCCAGCCTCAGCTCCGCCCTCCTCGCCGCCGGCAGCGGCAGCAGCGGCATCGAACATGTTCGCGTGGGCTGCGGTGGATTCTGTGTTGGGCTCGGCGGATGACGGTGGTTCAGCGACAGACGCCTCGTCCGCAGCACCGGCCTCAGCGGGCTGTGGAGCTGGCGGTGCCTGCAAAGACTCGGGGATGCCGGTGAGCAAGTACTCCACGGCTCTGTGGGGGTTGTTGAACGCAGCACGCAAAGCCTTCTCGATATCGGGTCTTTCGTAACCCATCTCCATCATATTCTGGATGGCAGCTTCTCTTTCTTGGCCCTGAGCAAAGTCAGCCGTGCGGCCTTGTGGATCTGCGTTTGCCAGGGAAGCAGCAGGGCTCCCTGTTGAAGCGGCGGAGGCCTGTTCAGGCGCAGGCGAGGTGCTGGTAGCTGCAGCAGCGTCAGATGAGGAAGCGGAGGAAGCGGCGGGTGCGGCAGCGGACCCAGTGGCTGGCGCTGGTGCTGGTGCTGGCGTTGCCACCTTACTTTTCGAGATCATCATGATCACAGAGTCGCCATCTTTGATCTTGAAGTCCAGCAAGAGCTTCTCATCTTGGAGGACTTTTCCAGAGTAGACGAATTTCAATTGGGAGGGCTCAACCTCTTTGGCTGCCGCTACCTTTTCCTTTGTGGATAAGACCTGGTCGGTTAGTAGACTGTGTTGTCATATCTGGCGGGCTTACGGTGGCACAAACGTTTCCCCGAAGCGGCGCTGTGGCAAGCGAACATACAGTATCGGAAGGCTCGGCGTCAACGGACACAACCTGCTTTTTCAAGTCCTTGAAGTTCAACTTCATGTCTGCTGGTGTGGACGAGAGCTGGGGAGGCGTTGTTACCGCAGGCGCCCGGGTCTATATGAAGGCCTGTCTTGGGCAGCACCAGTGTCGAAATCGCTTGGTGGTGCACGGGTGGTCATATATGTATGTTTACCCATGCGCAGGGTGCTCAGGATGTCCGGGTGCCAAGGCTGCCAATGGTGCACTGTGCTCGAGTGAAGTGTGCACACGGGTTGTGGTGTTTTGCCAGTTGTTGCAGGGCATTGATTGAACCCTTGGAGTAGCAGAGACAGGATCGGATTGTGACGAATAAAAAGTTGAAGCAATTCACTTTGTCGTTTCTGGTCGACTATTTTTTGCTTGCTGCGGTCCCGTGGCTCGGCCATTGTTTAGAAGACTACAGCCGCATCATTTACGCGAAATTCGACTTCTGGCACAGGCGTCCAAATTATACGATAAGCTGTGAACAGCAAAGCGCCACCCGAAAAACAAACGAAAATGCGGTTCCCATAATCGACCGCTACCGACCATAATCCTCTACAGTTTCAAAGGCCCACACAGCTAAAAACAACCGGACCATCATTCCAATCCGCTCACCTTTTCTGCCAACACCCTTACCAAGCAGCCACCGATAGAACACATTCCTGCACACACGGCGCGCTCCACTATCTACGATGAGGTGGAACAAAAAAAACAGTCACAACAACCTTGTGACCTTATCTGTACCCCATATTTCTCCAGCGCCATGGGGCCTGATCCCGCTTCCCGACAACAGGACCACCACGAGGCCACGGCCAATCAGCCAGAATATCCCTCCAACCTTTCTTCTGACCATGACCAGGCCTTGGCTGACACCATTGGTGATGCCTTCAAGCAGTTTGCCATGATGGGCGCAGACCACTCCTCAAACGATGAGCACATCAACACACACGATCACCTGCCCGCCGCCAACACGCACAATGGATTGGACAACATTGACACAGACGTCGCGAATGCAGTGGGCTCTGCATTTGATACATTGACTGCCGACGACCCCGAACACAGTCATGGTTCCGAGGGTATACCCAGACGTCGCGAGTCTGCGGATATCGCCAACGACAGCATAGACTTCGAGTCTATTGCAGCCGAGTCGCGCCGGCTACTCACAGCAAGTGCTCTGCCGGGCGAAGACACTAAGCATGCATGGCAGAATCATGAGCCTGACGGTGAGGGCCATGCGACCGACTCGCCGTGGGTGGAGAGTGGCAGGGACCACGCCGATCCATTTCAGGGCTCAGCTAGCGTTGGCTCGCCACACTCGCAACCTCCGGCTGCCAGCGGTGCGGATGAACTGGAGCCACTGGGTATAGATGATGTTGCTGCCCAATTGGAGGCCGCTATTGGAGATGCTATTCGTAATTTAACGGAAAAGCAGGACGTTGAGCATTCACCGCAGGACGACGATCAAAAGGAAGAAATCGTTGGTAAACATACCGCTGATCTGGAAGAAGAACCCGACCTCGAAGGTGCCATTGGCGAGGCTTTCAAAAGCCTCGCGCGAGACGACAACGAGCGTGATGCCGTCGAAACAAAACACGCTAAATCCCCGGCCGGTGAATCGGATGAGCACAGTGACGAGGCTCTACAGGCAGTGATATCTGCATCTTTCAAAGACCTTCTTCATGAAAATGACAAAATATCTTCGTCGGAGCCAAATGCAGATCCGTCGGGCTCGACTCGGGCTCCGAGTTCAGCAGAGGAACGCAGTCCATCACACAGATCGATGAGTCCAGAGGGTTTCGAAGAGCAGGCTGAACAGCAAAAAGAAGTACCTCTGATTGATGAAAATGTCCTCGCCCATTTTCAGGCAGAGGCTAATAGAGACGAAGATACAGACATGCAGTCGGCACTCAAGTCAGCATTTGCCACTGCCGTCAATCAGGTGAGCGGGAAAGACACTACGATATCCAACACTGCCTATAATGAAGACGAGCTGGACTTGGACAAACTACAGATGAATGAAATCCTCCACAATGCATTCAATATGGCCATGAAAAACCCGCAAGAGCTTCTCACAACGTTGAACATCGACTCCAGTGATTTAAGTGCAGCCGCAAATAAGCTGAACAATAACAGAGATCCGACCCATGCCATATCTACGGCAGCTGCACTCGCTGCATTATCAGTGAAAGATGCGATCAAAAAGAAAGACGAAAGTGCTGCTGCTGTCTCGGATCCCAACCAAAACTTGTCTAGCTCGAGGCCATTATCTATAGCAGAAACATTGGCACAGCAGCGAAGCACTATGTCAAACTTGTCTCGCAAAGACTACTCTTCCATCGAGACAATTGAGGATACGTTGCGTTACGAGCAGCAGAGCACCGCCCAAAATCATCCGCAATTATCTTTGATATTGTCTTCTCTTTCCCAACATATCCAATCGGGAACTCAATCTCACAATATCATGCTGGTGATCAGGCAGATGACAAACGCTTTGATGCTCAACAAAAGCTCATCACAGCTGTTAAGTAATGCTGCCCACTCCATCTTGCAAGATATGAAGCGGCTGAGTACTGAGCTCAAATTCTATTTTACGAGTTTTCGACAAGCAGCTACCTTTTTAACACAACACGATCAGAGTGAGACAAACAAAAGAGCCTCAGGTATAATAACAGCAATTTTGGGACTCTTAAAATTTGAAAATGACCCCGTCGTCGATGGATCCACTTCGGAGAGTCTTGCATCGCAGCCTGAAGCAGGCATTTCTGGTCTTTATGATACCGCGTTTGCCGCCATATCAGGTTTTGACAGTTCGCGCATACGCAATGCTTTAAATGGTGTAAAGCCTGATGTTGAGTCTTTTGAATATAAGGAAAGAGTCAGAATTGAAAACAGAGAGCGAAAAAAGAGGTGGAGAGAAGAAAACGCAGAGCGGAACAAGGATAATGACTTGAGGTCTAGAGTTCTCAAGCGAGCAAACTATATGTTTGGAGAAGAGAATTCGGAGGCCAAGAAAGAATGGGTGGAAGAGGAGTTTTCAAAGCGTAAAGAAAAACGTTTGGCAAAGCAAAAAAAAGATGAAGTGAAATCGGAGAACACATTTTCTTTCACTGAGGACACAACAAATGATATTAAGCAGCAGGTTGGTACTTTATCACAAGACTCCAAACTTCTGAAACGAATCTCCAATGTCTTCAACCTCATATCCGAGAGCGGGTCGGAGGAAGACCCACAAGCTGTTTTGGCGGCTTCCTCGGCGTCAACGGCTTTAGTCACCGCAGCGCATATCAAAGCTTCGGACATAACAGATCTCAAGGCAGCTAACTCGGCGCTTTCTCTGATCTTGGTCTCTGTCATCGAGAGCACAGTGAGAGCGGGTAATTTCCGGAAGGTTTCCTTTCTCGCCAAACAAATGTCGCCAGGTTCAATAGCGTCTCAGATGCTTAACGAAAAAGACCGAACATTTACGAACTACGCAGCATATTCAGACCCGAACAGTTTTCAGAGTGATTATAGAGGCGGCGTGAAACGCCCCACGTTGAATTTATCATCAGAAGTCAAAAAACCTAGACCTGACATCACAACACCCGAGGATAAAGATAGACGAACGATTTCTCAGATCGAATCTGAAATCGACCATTTGAGACAAAGCATCTCATCAGCATCTTCAACCAATTGGAACAGCTCCAGCGGACTAAGGATTCCAGCGTACAAAAAACCCGCTAATTCATCAAGCGAATCCTCGGAAAATATCATTTCAGATGAAATCAAGAAAGAGCAGATTAGCGCTCGACCCCAACCAGCATCTCCTTTTATTTCGAACCGTATAGGCGCAGTCGGGGCTCTCAATGGAAGTGGCTTAAAAAAGCCTGGTAGCTTCCAGCGTCCTGTCATCGGCTCGTCAAGTAAAGGCTCAAGTCTTGGCTTTCCACCTCTTTATCTGGCCGCTTACAAGCAAAGATAAACAGTTCACTTCTTCTGTGTATTAATTACTTATTAAATAGAAACGAGTATTTATATGCTATGGGTTTCTTTCATCATCCAGCCGTAAGCTCTGTGTTCGCCCATTTCCAACAACTTCGGGCCGAACTCAGCACGAATGTTTTCGTGAAATGAATTGATCCACGATATTTCCGTTGGACTCAAGTACTTTTTGTCAATCATTTTCAAACAGAATGGGAATTTGGTCAAATATTCAAATTCCAAGAAGTCTTCGCCGTTGCGATTTTTGGGTACTGAACTGTCGCACGCCTTGATTTCAAGTTCACTTTCGACTCGAAAACCAGTTTCACTTGGGATGTAATATCCAGGCTCATCCGTAATGATGCCACCTTTCTTGAAAAAGTCACTTAAACTGGCACCTCCAGAGGTCGTCAGAATACCCAATGGACCCTCGTGAACCAGTCCAAAGCTTGCAATACCATGTCCGGTTCCATGATTGAAGTCCAATCCTTCATTCCAGAGAGGCTGTCTTGAGTAAGCATCAAGAATAGTACCCGTTGCCATAGAATTCGATGGGAATCTGGCTGTTGCGACGGCCAAATGTGCCTTCAAAACTAAAGTATAGATTTTTTTGTAACTGTCCTTCAAGCCATGGTGAGCGAAGTAGAACGTTCTGGTAATATCTGTCGTGCCTTCCAAATATTGCGAGCCAGCGTCCAACAAATACGGGGTATTGATATCGATAATCGAATTATTTTTTTGACTTGGGGAATAATGGATAACAGCGGCATTTGGTCCCGTAGAAGAAATAGTCTCGTAGGATGCACCTTTGTAGTTTGGGAAGTTCAGCTTGATCTGATCCAACTTCTGTGAGGCTTCAAACTCATTAATTTCCCGCTTTTGGTGAATAAGCATATGCTCCAACCAAGAGCAAAATATGAAAAGGGCCAATGAGTCCTTGGACTGAGCTATTCTGAAATTACGCAACTCAGTAGGATTCTTGATCGTCTTCAACTCAGACACATATGATCTAAACTCCATGCTCTGCTTTGCAAAACTTTCAGGCACTGACGCCCACATGGCATAATTGCAGGCGCTTTTGTTTGGAAACACAATCTTAGTGTCCGGTTCAACGACAGTGCTTTTCAAAAGCTCGAGATCGGAGTAAAAAGCGGTGTAGTCCTTTATTTTTAACCCCTGAATTTTTTGCAAGTGTTCGTTCACATTTTCGATCTTTGCTCCGTCAATGTATAGAATCTCTTCGTTCTTGGTAATGACCGCATAGGCAAAAAAGAACGGCGAGAAGTCGATGTCGTGGTCAGATCTCAAGTTAAAAAGCCACGCAATTTCGTCCAAAGCTGCAATAACTAGGTGGGTTGCGTTTACCAGTTCAATGTATTTCCTGACTCTTTCGATTTTCGAATTCGCCTCTTCTCCAGAAAACTCCAAGGGCAAAGTGTAGATGTGTTTTGTTGATCTTTGAGGCTTTTCTGCACCCCATACTTCGTCAACAAGGTTATACCTGGTGAAGGGCTTGAATTGAGCACCAGACGTCTTCAAAGAGCTCAAGAACTGGCCGCTTTGTAGACTCAAGGTACGAGGGTCACACGAAATCACATTTGACACATTGCTTTCTCGGGCTTTCGCACAAGCAAACTCTTGCCAGGTGGGATATCCTTTCATTCCCTGTTTAAGTAATTTCCAGCTGCTAGAGTCGAGCTCCTTCTCCGCTTGTAAAAAGTATCTGCCATCAGTTGACAAAGCAGCCTCTCCCTCAAGAGAGACAGGGTCATCTAAGGTCACCACACAGACACCAGCACTACCCGTGAATCCACTCAAGAACTCTCTGCGCTTGTCAGCATCGCCGGTGTATTCCGACTGATGCTCATCTTCACTGGGGACTATGTAGACAGCAATGCCGTGTTTCTTCATCAATTTTCTTAAGCTCAAAAGTTTTGCAGCCGCAGATTTGGTACCCACAATGTCCAACCTTCTGGCGGGAATAGGTAGGGGATCATCATCCAGAGGGCACTTTTTGGAGAGAAGGTGTTCAAACTCGTCGGCCTCGGTTTTGTAGCTCCATGGGTAGGAGGGCAAACAGCTGAAAAGCCAATTGAAGCGCTCCTTTGGAGGAGGAGAAACGCAGTTTGCTTCTGTTGCGTCTTGTAAGAGCAAATGTTCTTTTTCCATTGTGGTGTGACAAAGCAGCGAACCAACTGCCTTTTATATAGCATTTGCAATTAGAGCCGCACCCCGGACGGGACTGACACGCACGTGACCCGATAAGATGATTCAAAGCGGCAGGCGGCAAGCGAGACCGGTCTATGGGAAAGTACAGGAGCCATTCTGCACACGCCTCTTAGGACTTCCCCAGAGGTGAGGCTTTATCAAGCGACGACAACTACAGCTTTTTTTTTTTTCTATATGTAGTGTACCACAACGAGAATTGAAACAACCCTTTCGAGATAGCCATACGTAATTATCCACAATTTATTTTTACAACAGCTCTGCAGTTGTGGACAATACGGCCAGCGCGCTGGAGGGCGACATCGTAAATATTTGATCGAGCACTCTTGTAAATTAAGTTTTTGAATCATTGCGAACTTGAACATGAATTACTTTCTGGCTTAATCGTAGAGAATAATCGAAATAAATTTATATTCTGGTGAGTTGGATCAGTGGAATCGCTCGGGTGGGCTGCGCGCGGCACGGGTGTAACTGATGCGCGGCACGCGCGTGTGGATACGCGCTTCTCATCTTCAAAACTGCTAATCCCAGAATTAGAATTTGAATCACTCAAGCCCATTAAAACCAACGAAAACACAACATAATGGGACGTCTAGTTGGTCTTGAGCTTCACAATTTCAAGTCCTATCGTGGGACCGAGCGCATCGGATTTGGCGATGCGTGTTTCACATCAATCATCGGTCCCAACGGCGCGGGCAAGTCGAATTTGATGGATGCCATATCATTTGTGTTGGGTGTTCAGTCGCTGCAGCTTCGCTCTCAGAATCTCAAGGATTTGATCTACAGAGGCCGTTTGAGTGATGGTGATGTGCCAGACACAGACATGATAAACACAGCATTCGTGACTGCTCTTTACGAGAAATCTCCAGGAGACGTAATGAAGCTCACACGTACCATCCACGCCTCTGGGACTTCTGATTATAAAATTGACGACCAAATTGTCACGGCATTGCAGTACAACGTTGCTTTGAAAAACGAACACATCTTGGTCAAGGCCAGAAATTTCTTGGTTTTTCAAGGCGACATCGAGAACATCGCATCTCAGTCGCCAAAGAATTTGACCAGTTATTTTGAGACGATTAGCGGATCGGCAGAATACGCAGAAGAGTACAAACGTTTGAAGGAAGAAATGGATTTGGCTCGCGAGAGTGCCACTGAAGTGTTTTCCAAAAAGCGAACATTGCACTCTGATTCTAAGCAGTACAAGGAGCAAATGCGTGAACAGGAGCTTTTTGAGGCCAAACTTCATGAAAAAAATAATCTCCTTAAAAAGATCCATCTTTATCGTCTCTTCCACAACCAAAAGCGTCACTTTCAGCTCATGGCAGAGAAAAGGAAGGAGTCTGAAGTTCTTTCTAAACTTTCACTGGAAAAAGAAAAATGTGGCCTCAGTTTGGAAGAGCTTCAATCTGAATACTCGAATACTGCATTGCTAATGAAGTCGCTCGAAAACGACATAACGAATGCTCAGGTAAGAGCGGAGACCATAAGAAGAGCCCTGATACCTTTAACTTCCAAGAAGAAGTCACAGTTAGACCAAAGTCGTTCCTTGAAGCTCAAAATTCAGTCTTTGTCAGAGGATTTGAACAATCAAGAAGACTTAAAAAACTCTCATATCGCGAAGATCGAGCTTGCAAAAACAAACCTTTCGAACTATGAGGCCGAAATTGAAGCCGCAAGGAGTCAGTTAAAAGTTCCGTCTGAAGCCAATGCGGAATACGAAGAGTTGCGCCAAGAATTTTTGGCTAACTCGGGTGCTGAGCTAGAAGACAAACTTAGGCTTTTACTTGCTGATAAAGAGTCATTAGAGGCCTCTATTTCTGGGATTATGACACAAAAAGAGGCAGTATCTGCGAACAGCTCAGCGGTTTCTTTGACAATTAACCAAAATCTCAAGAAAAAGCTCACAGAGACACAACAGCAACTAGACAACCTTTCGGATCTTGCCTCTGACAAAGCTAGCCGGAAAGAAGAACTTTCGAATAGATTAGAAAGTCTCAATAATCTTGAAATTGAAATTTGCGCCGAAATTGCTCAGACAGAGTTCAAGTTGGAAGACTTGTCGTTTCGCAAGAATGAGAATAAGAAGCAAAAAAAATTGCGTGATAACGTGTCAATGTTACGCAACTTCTTCAGAGACGGATCAATCAAAGGTGTTTTATCGGACTTGGTTTGTCCAACTCAACAAAAGTATGAAGTTGCATTGCAGACTGCTCTCGGTCGCAACTCAGACTCCATCATCGTGGAAAATGCTCTCGTGGCTCACAAATGCATCGAGATACTTAAAGAGCGTCGGGCTGGTTCCGCTTCGTTCATTCCTCTTGATTCTATTGTCACAGAGCAAGTTAACCTTAACCTTTTACGATCATTAGATGAGTCAGCACGTCCAGCCTTGGATATTATAAAATACGAAGACCCATCACTCGAGAGGGCTGTCAATTTTGCGTTGGGAAGCTCATTGATTGTCGACACATTATCGCTAGGAAGAAATTTGAGGTGGAAGCAAAATAACCAAGTAATTGGAAAGGTTATTTCTTTGAATGGCGGTGTGATTCATAAGTCTGGTCTCATGTCTGGCGGAGAGCAAGCTGCAATGACTAACAAAGCTACATGGAATTTGCAAGAGTGGAACCGACTTTCTCAGCGAAGAGACGAGCTCAATTCGAAGTTGCTCACGTTGAGAAATGAGAAGCCCAGTCTAATTGAAATCAACAACATAACAGAGGAGATTAATGAGGTTCAGCAAAAGCAATCGGAGGCGAAAAAGGAGTTAACTGCTTTGGAGCGCGAGATGGACGAAAAATCAAGAGAACTACAATTTCTTCAAGAAGGTATTCAAAACTTGGATGGGAGTCTTAACCGGAAGAAAACGAGCTTGAATACAGCTACTGAAGCAGCGCAAAATTGTCTCACTGAAATTGAAGCTTTACAGGAGAATGTATACCGGGTCTTTTGCAAGAAATATGATCTTGAAAACATCAAGAGCTACGAGTATTTTCATGGAGCAGCAATGAGAGCGCGTGCAAGAAAAAAGACTGAGCTTCAAAGGGTTGTTATGTCCTACGAAAGTCAATTATCTTTTCAAGTGGAAACTATTAAAGACACGGAGTCAAGAGTTCTTAAATTGCAACAAATTTTATCCGAGCACGAACAAAGTTTCACAATTCTTGCGGAGGAGATAGAGGACATGAACCGAAATTTGGACGCTGCGAAAGCTATATTGGATGACTTGAAAGCTAAATCGGAAAACCAAAAGGAAGAGCAAGCCCAACTCCTGAGAAACATCAAAGAGAAACAGACAAGGACTGGCGAACTTGACGTCGAGTTGAAGCAGTTGTTCGAGGAATTGACTAACATAGAAGAACTACTCTTGAAAATTGACTCGGAAAGACTCCATATGCTAAAAAACTGCAAAGTCGAAGGTGTCGAACTTCCATTGGAGGATGGTTTCTTGGATTCAGTCACCTTGGACGAGGATCCTTCTCGCGTGGCAGAAACAGCTTATCAGGTCAATATTGACTATTCGTCGCTTGAAACATCTTTGCAAGACAGGTATTCACATAAAGTCGAGGCTCAAATCAATGTTCAGATGGAGAACATAGAGAAAGACTTAGAAGTGCTCGCTCCGAATGCCAAGGCGATGGAACGTTTGAAGGAGGTCGATCAACGACTCAAAGACTTCGATCGCGAGTTCACGAAGGCAAGACAAGATGAAAAACGTACTACGACAAAGTTCAATGAGATCAGAGACTTAAGAAGTGAACTATTCCTCAAGGCTTTTAACCACGTCTCGGAAAAAATTGACGATATTTACAAAGAACTCACTAAGTCAAATGCATCTCCACTTGGTGGCTCAGCGCATTTAACCTTGGAAGATGAGGATGAGCCTTTCTTGGGGGGCGTGAAATATCACGCCATGCCCCCGCTGAAAAGGTTTAGAGATATGGAGTTGCTTTCGGGAGGAGAAAAGTCTATGGCTGCGCTAGCATTGCTATTTGCCATACACAGCTTTCAACCGTCCCCATTTTTCGTGTTGGATGAAGTGGATGCCGCTCTCGACAATGCTAATGTGTTGAGAATATCGGAGTACATTAAAAAGCAGGCTGGCCCTCAATTCCAGGTCATTGTGATTTCTCTCAAGAGTGCATTGTTCGAGACGTCCGATGCGTTGATCGGTATTTACAGAGAGCAAAGAGAGAACAAGTCGCAAACAATCACTTTGGACTTAAGGTCGTATAGCGACGATCAGCAGGAAGTACTAGGCGGAGGCGGCACCCCTCAAACCGCGATTTCGTCAAGTTAGTTGGCCTCAACGTCATGTGAGTGTATGTATAGGAATATAAACTGCGATGCGCGACCCGCGATGATGCGATGAGGGCGCTCATCAAAGGCGTCACACCATGCTTAATCAACTCCAAAGGCTCCGACGCGGCTATAATTTTTCGACAAGCGCCAGGCGTCTAGCCACAAAAAAAAAGAGGGGCACGGCCGACCTCACATCCAGAGAAAATGTGCTTTCACGCGATATTGAGCATATTCTAGCCTTAGCTAAAGTGAACCACGCCAATACTAAGATTTCACGACCTCTTATCCAAAAATTTGCTTTTCAGAAAGGTCGAGAAATAGTGGAAGTAGGTGATGTGAAGATTGTGGGCCAATCATCAGAAGGCCACGGCTTGGGGTTGGTAAAACGAGCACTATATGACCCCGAGTGCACCGACAAAAATGCACAAACAGTTGTCCATGTCCCAAAAACAGTCGTAGGAGACTCAGTCAGAATTTGCTTGAAAAGGCACTACATCAATTACGCCGAAGCAGAGGCTGTGTCAATAATCGCGGGCAGTCGCAAGAAGATAAGACGAAATGACCGTCTCATAGTGTGCCAACATTTCAATGACTGCCAGGGATGCCAGCTTCAAATGTTGCCATACGATGACCAGCTCAAGTTCAAGACTAGCATCATAAACAGGGCCTATCTGTATTTTTACCCCAATTTAGACAAGTCCAGCATTCCTGGATTTGGCGAAGTTATTGGCTCGCCTATGCAATACGAATATCGGACTAAGCTCACTCCCCACGCAAAGATTCATCGAAACATCACGCCAGAAAGCCTACCAATACCCGTTGGTTTTGAGAATTACCGACACGGAGAGCCAGTTGTAGATGTTGAAAATTGTGCCATTGCTACACGGGCGATCAACGAAGAGCTTCCTAAACTCAGATCTAAATTCGATAGCGAGCTTAAAGCGCTGCTAGAAGTGGGTAGTGATCATCCAGATGCAAATTTTATTCTTCGTGATAGTGTACGAATTGATCATAAGACTGGTGAATTCCAGCATGTCTGTTTGACTGACAGAAAGAACGTCGTGACTGATAAAATCGGCGACTTTGTATTTCAATTTGAGGCAAACGAGTTTTTTCAAAACAACCGGTACGTCTTGCCATCATTTTTGGAGTTCATCAAATACCAGCTTGAGCACTTAAACTCGACCTATGAGCATATAGTTGACTCTTATTGCGGCTCGGGCTTCTTAGGGATATCGCTATCGAAGACTGTGCCAAAAGATGGAAAAGTCTTCGGAATCGAAATCTCAAAGCGCTCGATCGAGTACGCCGTACATAATGCCGGCATCAATGGCATCGGCGTGCCGGAAAAAATGGAATTCATCCATGGTAGCTCAGATGCTATGTTCCTATCCGCCGAATTTATCAATTCAGGTATCACAGGAGACAAAGCTATACTTCTTATGAACCCTTCGAGAAAGGGATCTAATGAAAATTTCATCAAACAAATGGTGGATTTCCGGCCCCGGGCCATAGTTTATGTCAGCTGCAACGTCTTTACCCAGGCACGAGATCTTGCCTTTCTTGAAGCACACTCAAGGTCTAAAAATGTGAAATATGCGTTGAAAACTATTACCGGTTTTGATTTCTATCCACAAACGAAGCATGTGGAGTCAGTGGCAGTGCTCGAACTCTGTGAATGAAGTTTGTCAGCTTTTATGTAAATGAATGGAAATAATCTAATCCAAAATTCCTTCTATGATATCGCCGATAGATTTGATACCCCACTCGAGTCTCTTTTTCTGTTTTTTGCCGCTGATAAAGTTGCTTCCTTTGACTCTGCGATTAATGAAATGAAGTATTCCCTTAAGCAAACCAGGTTCGTCCTTCGCCTTCAACACTCTTTCGATCAAAGTTCTCTCATCGAATTTTTGTTCCGACATGTTATGCTTGCCAGTCAATCCTACACCTATGGAGTTGATTTGAGACTTACGTGCAATGGCATCAAGGAATGTGACAAGGAAGATCTCCATGAACATTTTGAGGTTTTTGGAGCCCGAGACAAAGTTGACTGTTCTAAGCAAATGCAAAGGAAGTGACCCCTCGGCAAACAAAAAGCCATAGAGTCTGCCTAAATTGAGAATCTTCTTGAGTTGATCTTGGTCAGAATTCTTGTCACCAAAACTAACGAGCAACTCGCCATCTTCATCTTCATCCTCTTCAGCATCAGCACCGTCAAAGGACAGAACCAAGTCCCATAGCATGAATTGCAAAGTTTTCCTGTGTGAGTGAGAATCACAAAGTTTGGCAGTCAAGATGCCATAGTAAGGATTCCAGGCTGGTTCCATGACTGCGCAATGCATTATAATTCTTGGTATTTCTCTTTCCTGTGCTTTTTTGAGAGCAAGTTTGTCGAGTTTTGTCACAGCATCAATGTAGTCTGTGGCGGACATGATGGAAACAAAAATGGCTCTTCTGATGTCGGTGTTCATCCTCTGGGCCTTTGCCAACTCTAACCAGTTTGGTTCTGCACTATCAATCACATCATTAATCATGACCATATCGGCGTTATTAGTAATTTCAGAATTTTCTTGGCCCTTCCAAGCTGAACCGACGAGCCACCACTTGCCCCGCGTGTCTACCTCCCTAATGTCCTTCAAGGTGACCTGAAGTGGATCCACGGATTTTCCTGAAACAAAGTTACCCAAAAACTTTTTCAAGCGAACAAGCAATTGGTGGCTGTTCTCATTAGCAAGCTTCATCTTATTATTTTTCAAAGAGCCAATGGTTTCCACAAGATATTGCATTCTCGGGCTAGCTTCCGTGGCTGAGAACCGCTTATTGATGGAGACCACAATCTCCTTCAATGATGAAGGATCGTCAGATCTCATTTGGGTACCGGAGTTACGAATCACTTTCAACAAAAGCTCAGCATTCTGTTCGGATAAATTACCAATGAGATCATTGATGATATCGTAGATGAGCTTCGACGAGACCAACTGGAAAGCATAGATGCAAGAAATTAACGTCATGGAATTAAGTGCCTCTTTGTTCTTTGAAGGGGCACTTGCAAAACCATCAAACTTCTCAATCAAGGTCTGAACGAAGTATGCTCCGAAGTCAACTCCTTGTAAACGGTAAAGCGCAACGACAACGGCGGAATGCAAGTAGACAAATGTGTCCAAGAGTCTTCCTTGCAGAATGATGCTATCCAAGATAATGGAGGTCAAGTTCTCGTTCACAGATTGCCTTGGGTTTGACAAATATAATGCGTTAAGATCATTAACGATGGAGCCAATGTTTGACTCAGAGAGCTTGTTAATCGGTCCCTTTATCGACTTTTGTAATGCAACGACTTCGGCAGAAATCCCAGACGACTCAAGGGCCATTTTCCGGCGCAATGCAGGAGGAATGTATGTGGAAGGCTTGGAGTCAGACTCAATTCCATCAGCGTCTTGCTGAGCAGTAGAGGGCGCAACAAACGGATTTTCCTTCTTGTGGTATTGCTCGCCTTCCGAGAAGTTTGAGTCCGAGTCAGAATAATCATCATTTTCTTGGCTGTCCGAGCCATTATCCGAGCCCCCGTCTTGTGAGTCAAAGTCTAGACCATCAAGCAAACCTCCAACCACATCATCTTCATTTTCCTTCTCCAATTTAGAATGCTTTCCGTTCTTCAAACCCAACTTCTTCGCATAAAACTCCATGTCGTTTTCGAAGGGATCCACGAAGGTAGTTTCGATGGTCTTTTCCTTTGCTGGCTTTGTTTCGACCGGAGCCTTCTTTTTGCCCTTAAGAACCGCGAGCTTAGCCAATGGGTCATCCTCTGGTTCACTTTCTTCGCCGAATGACTCAAAATCATCTAAGTCGCTCACATTTTCATCCAGTTGTTCATCCTCCAGAAATGCGTCCTCCGGAGCTGAGTCATTTTCTGACTCATTTTGTGCCACGCTCTTTTTAGCTTTGGCCTCTTTGAGCTTACGCAAAGCATTCATTGGATTTTCCGCTTCGTCTGCATCTTCGCCCGAGAATCCATCGGAACCAAAGTCCTCGCTTTCCAGACCCAATCCCTCTTCATCGCTTATCAAGTCGTCTGTGCTTAATTCATCATCAAGATCATCCTCTCGAACGACTCTGAATTCAGTCGACTTTGACAGTTTATTTGCTTTTGCGTCCTTTTTGGCCACCGGAAATTC
>JAKUBD010000147.1:0-19202 GCA_030563125.1 Metschnikowia laotica
ACCAACAGGCTATCAGATTTTCTCTTGTGGCAATGCGTGCCTTCTAGCTGTGCCATTGTGTTCAGCGAAAAGTTGTGGCCCGAATTCACTCCGTGGGACATGACAAAGGTCCTCCTCCACTGGAGCTTCAACAAATATTGGTACGGCCTGGGCAACGGCCAGACCATGGCCCAGGTCAGCGTGTCCAAAAACACTTCCGGACAACACCATACAAGGTCTGTGTCCGTCACATCTGGCACCACCACAGCATACGAGAGATACGGCGAGTTGTCCGACAGCGTGAGCGAGTCCACTGCCATCGACAGCCAGAGCCAATGAGGCCGCGCACCAAAAGCAAAACTCCGACCATGAGCGAGAAAATTTAAAAGAATTGAAGGAATGCTTGCATCATAGCTAATATTATATCAATTTGCCCCACGGCTGTCCGTGGAGACCCTGATCAAAAACACTTCGCCGTGGAACAAGCGAACCATCACAGCCGCTAATGTATGCATGCGCGATAAGAAACAGCGGTGTGCACATACTGCGCCAACGTTGACTCATCAATGTGCCCCAACGTGTCGCTGAGGTGAATTTTAAAATTCTCCATCTGAGTAACTAGTGTAAATAATAGCAGACCATGGATTTAGTGAATCACCTTCCAGACCGCCTATTGTTTGCAGTGCCCAAGAGTATGTCGAATCGAAATCTTGAAAATTCGGCGGCTTAGCCACAACGAATCTCAAAAAGACCACATTTGTATTGAACGGAACTAACACATCAGAGGGGCGTTTGTATGAGAAGTGCTGCAACTTGCTTGCTGGTGCCGACATCCAATTCAGAAGATCCCAGAGATTGGACATTGCTCTCTCTACGAATATGCCGGTGGCCTTGATTTTCTTGCCCGCCGCCGACATTCCTACTTTCGTTGGTGAGGGTAAATGTGACTTGGGTATCACGGGTTTGGACCAGGTCATGGAAGCCGACATGTTTGACTCTGTCTCGGACTTGTTGGACTTGCAGTTTGGCAAGTGTAAATTGCAGATCCAAGTCCCCGCAGACGGTTCCTACGAAAAGCCTGAACAGTTGGTCGGAAAGAAGATTGTCTCGTCTTTCACCAGATTGTCCGAAGAGTATTTCATGAAAATCGAACAAAAGGAAGCCAAGGAGGACATCAGCACGAAAATTAAGTTCGTGGGTGGATCGGTCGAGGCATCCTGTGCCCTCGGTGTTGGTGATGCTATCGTCGATTTGGTTGAGTCCGGAGAGACCATGAAGGCTGCTGGTTTGAAGGCCATCTGTACTGTCTTGGAAACCTCTGCCCATTTGATCTCCTCCAAGAACCCAAGATTCCCTGAGTTGGTCGGCACCATCCACCAAAGATTCGAGGGTATTATGGCTGCACAGAAATACGTCTTGTGCAACTACAACGCTCCAAGATCGATTGTTCCTGAAGTCTTAAAAATTAGCCCTGGTAGAAGATCTGCTACCATCTCCGCTTTGGAGAAACACTCCCCGGATGAGGAGGAGTGGGTTGCCATTTCTGTCATGGTTGAAAAAGCAAAGATTGGTGGTGTCATGGACGACTTGAAGAAGGTCGGCGCATCTGACATTTTGGTGTTTGACATCGGTAACTGTAGAGTATAGAGTCTACGGGCAGTTGCAATATATATTATTATGCGGACCTCCACAGTAGCACCTGCGTGAGATCTGTGCACAGACATCAGTACACCTGCGACTCTCGTCAACTTGCCACTAACAATCGCCGTAGGTGATAGACATCACACCTAAAATGTCCAGAGAAGACCCTATCAAGGCGGAAAAAGACTTCTCCGCTACCTTGGACGAGCAGATCCCAATCATCGAGAAGTTGCCTGACTACAAAGATGCCATCGAGAAGTACCTAGTTTTGGAGAAGCAGATTAGACAATCTTCTGACTTGCCTCTGAGCAAGAGAATCATCACCAAGATTGTCAGCACTCTTGTTTCCAACAATGACTGGGACCAGCTCAATGAGATGCTCACCATTTTGTCGAAGAAGCACGGGCAGTTGAAGACATCTATCCAAATGATGATCCAAGATGTCGCCGACAATTTGAGCAAATTGAACGAGAACGACTCCCTGCAATTGGAGACAAAAATCAAGCTCATTGAAACCATTAGAACCATCACAGATAAAAAGATTTTTGTCGAAGTCGAAAGAGCTAAAGTAACCAAAATGTTGTCGGATATCTATTTGAACCAAAAGAACGACTTGGATAGTGCAACAGAGATCTTGTGTGATTTGCAAGTGGAGACATATTCATTAATGCCCTTCGAGACCAAAATTGAGTTTATCTTGCAACAAATTGAGTTGACTTTAAGGAAAAAGGACTTCTCTCAAGCTAAAATCTTGAGCAGAAAAATCCTCTTGAAAACATTGAAGAACTTCGAGAAAGCAGAGGAATACAAAATTATTTACTTGGACTACTTGTTGCAAATAAACAAACATGAAAATGATTATATCATGGTTGTGAAGAATTCCTTGCTTCTAATTGAGACTCCATCTTTCAAGCAATCTGACAGGTACACAAACATGTTGACCTCGATAGTCTACTATATCATTTTAGCCCCTTACGACAACTATCAATCGGACTTGATCCATAACATCAAAATTAACCCAGTGTTCAAAAAGCGCGTTGACGCTCAGGTATTCCAATTGCTTGAAATTTTTACAAACACGGAGCTTATTCAATGGAAGCAGATTGAAAAAGATTACGGCCAATACTTCCAGCAGTCCGAGGTTTTCAGTCAAAATGAGTTCAACAGTGAAAATATCCAAAAGCGTGTCATTGAGCACAATTTGCGTACTGTTAACAAATACTATCTGTTCATCAAGTTGCAGAGATTGGCAATATTGTTGAACTTGAAGGATGACGAGGCCGAGACCTATGTGAGCGAAATGGTCAATAAAGGAATGATAGCTGCTAAAATCAACAGGCCACAGGGCATTATCAAATTCGAAAAATTGCAACATGGCTCTATTGCGGGTGGTGCTGTGGTCACTAGCAACAGTGAAAACATCAATGATCTCTTGAACTCCTGGACGCATGATGTCGACAAGTTGCTAGAAGAAGTCGATAGTATCGGTCATTTGATCAACAAGGAGGAAATGGTCCATGGAATCAAGCAACGCGGTTAATATAAACCTATATACAATTTCGTAAGTCAAAGTCTAAATTTACCATGTAAGCTAAACGAAATCTAAATGAGGAGAGAAACAAACATCGTCATGAAGATTGCAAAAATAGATCTGGTATCTTGAGTGTTTGCTGCACCTTTCTTGGACGAGGATGAAGAACCAGAATCAGAACCAGAACCAGAACTAGAACTGGAACTCTTCGAAGACGAAGATGATGATGACTTGGTGGAACCAGAGGATGAGTCCGACGAGTAAGAGTCCGAGTCGTCAACATTGTTACCTCCAGCAACACAAGCCCATTGAGTGTCTGCATCAAAACCATTTCCCTCGGGCTCGGCAACACCTTTAATGTACTTCAATGCACCCTTAGGGGTGTCAGGCACGGTTTCAGAGGCTTCCCAGTTACTGGACTTTGCAGGACAGTTGCTGTGATCCAAGCCAGTTTGGTAGCTTCCGTTTTCGGTAGGATTCAGGACAGATGAGAACTGCAGTTTCAAGTTGTCGAAGTCATCCTTTGTAGTCACGGTGGTGTTGTCGTTGGATATCTCGACCAAGCCGTAGTTGTTGTCCTCCTCAGAGTATTCGTAGACCAAGCCACCAGAAAAGACATGGGTCATCTTTTCGGAGTAGATCGCAGAGATTTCGGTAAAGACTCTTGGCTGGACCTTGTTACATCCAAACTCAGAGAAGAAGATCGGAATGGAGTAGTTTCCATAGGATTCGACTTTCTTGTCATAGCCAGAGGTTGTGTATGAAGATCTTCCACACCAAGAGTAATCGTTGAAACCATACATGTCGACTCTGGCCAATTCGTCGTCACCACAGTTGAAGTACATTGCAGACTCGAGTCTGTTTTCCTCAACATCAGCAGCAGAGTATCCCACTGGAATAAGACGTAAGTCGGTGTTTCTTTGGAAAGTCTTGATATCACGCACGACAGCCTTGACGTATGCGGCGGCAGGGGTGGTGTCGCCGTCATTGATGACCTCGTTAGCAGCGAAGAAACCCAAGGTGTTGGTGTACTGGGACATTAACTTCACGGTGGCCAAAACTTCGTTCAAGTACATGGTGTTGTAGGAGCAGTTAGCGCCGTCATCTCTTGCAATCAGCGCCTTAGGAACGTTGACGTCCAAGATCAAGTAGATACCAGCGTCGTCCAATTTTTGCATGCACTCGTCATGGTCAGCCGTGTTGTCGATGGAGTACACACGGATGGTGTTTATGCCGAGTTCCTTGAAGTATTTAATGTCACGTTCGCAAGTGTCAGCATCTGCAAGTGGATCGAACAACTTGGAAGAACCTCCAGGCTGGTAATCGAGGCCTCTCATGTAGAAACGTTTATCCAGGCCCTTTTGGAAAAAACCATTTCCCTTGGTTTCGATGGCAGGAAGCGCAGCTCTTGCGAAGACAGGCAAGAGAAGCAAGTACGCAAGGAACAACATTGTTTTTTGTTGTCGGGTGTGTGTGAGAATGTGTTGCACCTGTGAAGTGGAGGAGGATACGGCGAAATAACCGGTGAAGCGGGGCAGAAGACAGGCGCTGGGTATGTAGCGAAGTATAGGGTAGAGAAGCGTCTGTGGCCGGGCTGAAGCGAAGCGGAGAGGAATCGGTGGCTTAAAGTAGGCTAGCGTGGGGAACGCGAATGGCCAGAGTAATATAAATATAAATGTAAATAAAAATAGTAGACGATGCATAGACAGACGCAAGCGAATTGATGACCTGCATCTTGCGGATCGGGTGTAAACAGCAACTACAGAGATTTCCCACACCGCTAGCAACAGCCGATACGCACCAGCAGCCGGCCAACGACAGCTGCGCTCTCGACTTGCCCGAGCCCCGACAAGGCTCACCCACCGTCGGTCGCCGGTCCCCGTGGTTCTTACATTGTCAGTGATGAGAGGCGTACTGCAGGAGACGGGGCGTAGTTCTCGCCAAGCCCAAGTCTGGGCAACGACAAAACCGCCTTCGTCAGAAGCTTTGCCATCGCGACTCCCATTGTTCATGCAGTCGTGTATACCCACGAAAATGTGGCGGACTTGGCATTCTTGTAGTTCTTGGCTGGCACGGGGCCAGTTTTGTGCTGGCCGCGCCCCTGTTTCTTTGTGAGTTTCAAGGGCTTAGCGGCAGCGAAGCATGTGGGGCACGCAGTGCGGCCCTGAGAGGCTTTGCGAGAGGCTCGCTTCAGCCGTGACACCCACGCGGCACGTGAGATCGACGATTGTCCGGCCTTGGCTTTTCCGGGTCTCTGTTTTATTTGTTTTCTTTCTTGTTTCTTTTTCGATTCCAATGCACGATCGCCCTCCCCTGGCCCGGCCGCAGACATTGTTGCCACGGCCAACCTTTCATTGCCGGCTGTGGCCATGTGTGGGGCAGGGAAAGATTGCGCTGACTGACTCGGAATTGCCCTGTAGAGCGGACTTGCAAATCATCTCCGCGCGGCGAAAGAGCAGACGCCAGGTGTCCCAAGCCCGAAAACCAAACACACCTAAAAGGTAACAGTGAACAGGGAATAAGAAGAGAAGTGCACAGAGGTGAAAGGTCTAATCGTCTCAAGTGCTATGGAAAAAAGAGGCCACAAACAGATATATTCATGTGTCTAATGTCAAGGACCAGAAAATTGCCTGTGTGGATGTTCTCTTTTCTTTGACGCTCATTCTCACTTCCCATGGTTTCCGCTCATGTCCTGTAAAATCTCACTACGTAGCGCGTATGCTCCATCCCAGCGCAACCTAATAACGGCTCCCAAAAATCAGAATCGTGCTTGAATACACCATGAAGCCAGCACAGGGCTAAAGGACTCACGGTGACTACCTGCTTTTTTTCAGTATACAATTTTTCCAGCCGTATTGGTGGCAAGTCTACTCACTCCCAAATGGCACAACGGTCCGCTCGCACCTGGAGAACTCACTCAGAAATTCACTTCTAAACCAAACTGCACTCGAATAAAAAAATAGACAAGACTTCTGTCAGAGTTTCTGCACAAGTTTGGCTGTCGTTACAATTTCTCCCTTCCGTGCAGCAACACCACCACCGCCTATTCTGTCCAGACTCCAAGGCTGCGCCGCCGTCTCCCGGGAGGCACCGATGTTCTTCTTCGCTCCCTCGGGCGCTGAATCAACACCGGATATAGAACTTGAATAATCCCACACCATGGCGTCCCAAATCCATTTTCTCGACATTAAGGGGAAGCCTCTCCTTTCGAGGGACTACAAGGGGGACATTCCACCCAACACAATTGAAAAGTTCCCCCTCCTCCTTTTGGACTTGGAGAATTCGGACGATGATTCTGTCAGCAAACCTTACATAAATAGTAACGGAATCAACTATGTGTTCATCAGCCATAACAATCTTTACGTCTGTGCATTAACAAGGAAAAACGAAAATGTCATGACTGTGGTTATATTCCTATCCAAGGTCATTGAGGTGTTGACCCAGTATTTCAAAAGTCTAGAGGAAGAGTCGATACGAGACAACTTTGTTATTACTTATGAGCTTTTGGATGAAATGATGGATTACGGCGTTCCACAAACAACAGACACCAAGATCTTGAAGGAGTACATCACTCAAGATTACTACAAGTTGATCCGCAAGACCCCCTCCAGACTTGTCCAACCACCCAATGCAGTTACCAACGCAGTGAGTTGGAGAAAAGACGGCATTATGTACAAAAAGAACGAGGCATTCTTGGACGTCGTCGAATCGATCAACATGCTCATCAATGCCAAAGGACAAGTTCTCAATAGCGAGATCTTGGGCGAAGTCAAGATGAAATCAAAATTGAGCGGTATGCCAGATCTCCGGTTGGGATTGAACGACAAGGGCATTTTCTCTTCCAACATGGACGATGACGTCGCAACAGAATCAGCATCTGGCTCTAAGAAAATTGAGATGGAAGACATCAAATTTCACCAGTGTGTTCGCTTGTCGAAGTTCGAAAATGAAAAGATCATCTCTTTCATTCCTCCGGACGGAGAATTCACAGTGATGTCATACCGTTTACTGTCTGCTCAGTACTTGATGAAACCATTGATTTTGGTGAACTGCAAGACAAATGTGCACAAGCATTCGAGGATTGAAATCGTCTGCTCAGTGAAAGCTCAAATGAAGAAAAAGTCGACGGCGAATAATGTGGAGGTGATCATACCAATCCCAGAGGATGCAGACACTCCAAAGTTTGCTACAGAGTATGGCTCAATCAAATGGATACCAGAGCAATCTTGCTTGGTATGGAAACTTAAAACATTCCCAGGTGGAAAGCAATACCACATGAAGGCAGAACTTGGCTTGCCCGCCGTCACAGACGAGGAGACAGTGATGCTGAAACGCCCAATAAGAGTGAAATTCTCCATCCCATACTTCACCACATCAGGAATCCAGGTCCGTTATTTGCGGATTAACGAGCCCAAACTCCAATACCAGTCATATCCATGGGTCCGCTACATCACACAATCGGGAGAGGACTACACAGTCAGAACGAAGTAAATACGCTATTCATTATACAAAAAGCGCGGTAGTGCCGAGTAGATGGTTCATGAACTTAGGTGACCAACGACTTATACAAGAAGTCAAGCACATATTTGCGTCCTCCTTCATCCGTTTCACAACGATTTCGACAGAAAAAAGGGACCTTGAGTCTTCCTAGTATAAGCTCGCTTTCTGTAGAGAGATCCTGTTGACTCTTGTACACCTTCTGACAAAGAGATGCCAACTTTTGGTCTGTATCTAGACTTCGTTTCTCCTGGTTCTTGGCATTCATGTTCGTGAGTTTCTGAAGGCCCAAACGGGGCGTTTCTTTATGTGCTGATGCTTCAACCGCCTGGAGCTCTGCCACCCAGTATTTTTGGTGACTTCGCTGTTTCGAGATCAATGCTCTGAGTTGGCTCGCCTTCGCTTCATTGGAAAGAATGTGCTTTTTGATATAGAATTCAGCTTCAGCTTCATCAGATATAAGGTCGGGATTCGTTTCTTCGCCTGCTGCCTGGAGGAGTTCGTGGACCTTGTTCGTATAGTAGTCTTTCTTTTTCAATAGTTCGAGAAGATGCTTTTCTTGCTTCTTCTCGACGACTGTCTTTGCTATTTTTGCCTCATTTTTTGAGACTAGTCTATGAAGCCTTTTGGATTTCGAGGTTAGCTGATATTGCTCTATAGCGTGGTGGACTGCTGATTCGACATTCTTCATCGGACGATAGATGTGCTGCTGGGTACGATTAAGCGCACCCGCGATGTGCTGCTCACGACAGATTGAGTTTGCGTAAAAGTTGGTCTGTTGTGCATTTTTTGTAAGAGTGGATGTGTCTTTCCGTAAAATATACTTTTTGATATATATGCTTCACCGAAATTGACTCTCTTGGGAAGTGTCTCCTGTTCATCAAAGTTTCAGTGTCACTTTCAAGCTACGGAGAATGTACAGAGCCTCTCTCTCACCACTGAAATACGCCCCGTGGGCGCAGCCGTTAGAGCTATCAGCCATGGTTTCAGCTCCAGCAAAGCGGACGCGATCGCTGAGTCCATCAGAGAACAAAGCGCAGTAGTCGTCGTTGTGTCTGGAGTTCAAACGCCCTGCAGAATACGAGCCTCTGATCAATGGATCGGTGTTCCAACTGGTGTGCAAGATATTGAAGGGTTTGCTGACAGCGGAGATGGCTATTTTCTCCAACACGGGCTTGAATAACCCATAGATTTCGTCCTTCAGCATGTGCTCGATCTGGCACGAAACTGGGCTTTGCGTCAAAAACACAAGACTGGGAACACTGCCCATGGCGCTGTAGTTGATAATCAACGATGGATGCTTCCATGGTTCAGCCTTGTCTTCGGAGGTCGTCCCTGAAGCCAACACATAAAACCTTTGTACATCTTCTGGCCAAAAGCTCTTGGTGAATTCCATCACCACTTTGCCCAAGGAACCGAACTCACTTTCAGGCCAGAGGCCCTTGTATTGAGATGGAAGCTCGGGAACCCACTCGATGTAATAAGGGTCACTCTTGTCCTCGATTCTCATAACACTGATGGGAGTTGTGACCACGAGGTATTCTGCAGTGTACAGCCTGCCGTCAGTGGTGCTCACGGTCACGGACTTGTCTTTGCTGTAGTCGATTTTGGCCACCTGGCTATTAGTCAAAACATTATTTTTCCGGTAAGACTCAGGCAACTTTTTGTATTCTTTCTTGAATACATTGGCGAATCCACTCTTTACATATGCATTTCGACCCTGGTGTTCACCCTCCCAGTAGAACGAGTGCTTGGAGGACGCCTGGTCCCACAGAATGCCATGCCACATCTCCAGCCACATCCGGACAACTTGATGTGCATATTTTTTCTCTGTGGCAGTGAGCTCCTTCTCATGCTCAGAGAAATACATCTCACACAATTTGGGAAGACTCACGTCTGGTCTGCTTGGATCGGCTTCGTAGTAGAGGCGGCCAAACGTTTCGATGTCTCCAACGACACGCTCGAAACTCCATGTGGGAATCTCTTTGTCATCCTGCGAGACATAGTGGTATTTTCCATCATCATAGAAATAGTCCACATCACCTTCAGCTTTTGCCTTATCAAAAAGAGGATTCTTGAGCCCGTCATGGAACCACAGGGCGCCGAGATCGTAATAGACATTTGGATCGAGGCTAGCTCGGTGTGATAAGAGTCTACCCCCGACTCGGTCACGGGCCTCTAGGATAACTGTGTTGGTGACAGACGAGGCGTAAAGATCGGAGGCAGTTTTGACACCGGCCATGCCTGCTCCTATGATGATGACGGATAATGGGGCGGAGTGCTTTGATTCGGAAACCATGGTGTTACTTCAGTGGTAATTGACAGTGACAATTATTTTAGGTTGAGAAAGTGTCAAGGACGTGGTTTTCCATGAGTGATGGCGGGTGGGCCATGGTGTGGGGCGGAAACTGCGCGATAACGCATGGCGCTATGATCAATGCGGAAACTCGGTGCGGAAATGGGCCCCAATCCGCGATGCCGCTTAACCTGTTGCACCTTGCAGCGGCGCGAGAGGATCCGATTTAATTCGTTCGGCAAGGGCAGTAATTTCAGCAAGCACCCCTAGGCACTGCTGTACGAGCACATTGCAGACCCACCATGCCTTGAAAACTTTTCGGGATAGCTTAGGGCCGCGTCTGCCGATAGAATTGAAACTCTCTTTTTGCATCTCTGCGGTGATGACATTGATGACGTAGATCAACACTCGCATCGGGATCTGTTTGAAAACTGCGTCTGTCATGAGCTTATGACAGAACTCATGACACGAGGCTCGAAACACACAATACAGCACGTTTTCTCGCAACTTGGGGCTTGCAACATCTTCTTGCTCCTCTTCACACTTGGTCTTAACGCGGGCAAGTGCGTCACGCAATTGCCGTGCTGCGTTCTTGATGTGCAGATGTCTGGAATCATCCGTTTCTGCGTTTGTCAGGTCGGAATTGGGGCTAAAGTTGGCTGCGTTAAACCCCACCATCATTGCCTGCAAAAATGGATTTTCCACAATAGTGAGCTGATCATAGTCGTCGTCTGAAACGCGGCAGTAGTCATTGAGATCCTTCTTAACTTCTTCAAACACATCTTGAGCACGGTCTTCATTAGCGAGTGAAGCGAGCACGCAAACGAAATCCTTCTGTTTGGATAGCACGCAAACGAAGGTACGTGCATCCGTCTGGTCAATGTCGTACGACAAGTCCGTACCGACAAGTGCTTCTGACAAGACCAAAATGCTCCCAGAGATGAACTCTTTCAATTTTAAGATTTCGTTTTCCCTTGGATTGATCACGATGGAAAAAATGTCGAATAAAATAATACAATAAAGACAAAGACATGCCTGTTGCACGTCCACGCCTGAAACTGTGATTTTGTCGTATGCGGCATAAATATTTTTTAAAAGCCAGTCATTATCCTGGTTGAAGGGATGTAAAAGACCCAGACAGAGTGAGTCAATATCAACACCTACCTTGCGTAAATATTCGGCCAAATACTGTTTAGTGCTCGGGCCCCAGGTAACTCCCGCCAGGTTGCCCTTTAGTGTCCAGTAAAATGGATCGACATTATCATCTGGAAACACGTCATGAAAAGATGCGAAAGAGAGGATAGGCTTTAGTAACAACTTTTCGGAATTTTTGTTTGGTATGGAATGCACACTGGCGCTACTACGCCTTCGTGAATGACTGAAGCGTCTGCCTGAATGTGATTTTTTGCTTTGATCGTTTGATTTTTTCATATTCTTGAAAGAGTCCTCAATGTCTTTGACTCCTTTGTCGAAGAGCTTTTCTAATTCCTCGTCTATGATCAAACGATTCCATGAAATGCCCAAGTAATTGTATTTTGACTCGCCTCTCTTTCCAAGTCTCTTGGCAACAAGAGAAGGATAGACGAGCTTGATAAGCTTGCCCAACTTGGATTGACCCAAGATGAGTTTTTGCTGGAGGCTCTTGCTGTTTGAGCTAGAAGGATAGTTGAGAATGAGCTTCTGACAAAGGACTAAATAGGCTTTGTAGATAGAAGCCCTTGGCAAATTCGAAAGTCCGCCCGCCGAGGAATCGGAGGTTTCGACCAAAATGTCCATGAGGATTTTCATGGCCAAGAACGAGCGTAAAAGCTCATGAAAATTAACAGATGAGATGCTTGCAGGTTCTTCAAAGCCGCCCGGAATCAAGGAAGAAGCCTCTGGGTTCTTGAAGATTTCAAGGACTTTGAGGAAGATCTCGGTTGCTGCAGGATGAGTTGACGTTGACGGTGTACGGTCGATTCTTGAAGATGCGTCGGAGTGGCGCACAAACGTGTCAAGATGTTCTGTGTTGTACAACAAGTTGTAGAAATCATCCAAAGGAACGGAAGATCCGTGTTTTGCAAGAACGAGGAGAAGAAAGGAGGTGAAGTTGTTGGCGTTCACTGTGCGTAGATGCGGGAGCAACGCGTGTAAGGGCGGCGGAACCAAGGCCGAAGTGTCAGGTGGCGACGGGGCCTTTTGAGGGTAGGTGTAGTCGTGACTGGAGAACAGAATGGAGGCGGTACGCTTGGTAGGACGCGGATGCAAATGGAGGGACTCGGGACCAGCAGAGTCTGGGGCAAGGTGGGGGGCAAGCGAGAGGTAACTTTGGCTTTGGACGGCCCCGGGCACTCTTTGGTACGGATCATGCGAAGAATAATAGGGGTCCACAGGGCGGTGGGCCGGCGGGAGCTCCCGCGTGGGTTTGTTAGAGTAGGAAGGGATGTTAGGATGAATGGAATGGATGGGAAGAGTATGTTGAGCCAGAAAATTGGGCTGGTTCGGGAGATTGGCTTGGATTGCAGGGGCCTCTAGCGGTGGTAGCGGTGGGTCCCCCAGCAGGTGCTGGGTGCCGGCAAATGATAGGGTATTGAGATGAGACGACAAGGAGAGCGTCTTTGTGTGACCGTGACCATGGGGAGGGACCTGACCACTAGCAGAATTGGGTGTTAGGGTGGCACGGGCCGGATAGTGATCAGCAAAGGCGAGGGCCGGGTCGGAGAACATGGCGGCGGGATCCGGCGAGATCTGTGGGGCGTATCGATGCAGTGGATGGGGCAACAGCAGCGGCGGCCGGAAGGACAGTGGCTGGAGTCGCCATGAGCGCTGGAGCCCCAGATTTGAATGGACAATGGACAGCGGGTAAATGGCAGAAGTAGCATTAGCACCGGCAGCGGCATTAGCACTGGCGTTGGCAGGGGGAGCGCCAGCAGCTGAGGCAGAGGCAGGCGGGCGGGGCGACGATAGATTGGGAAAATTGAAGGTGTCGCCGTGGGCCGAGGAACGCTGCCTCTTGTGCTTACTAGGCGGATGGGACATGGGCGGGCTGCAGGTGGCGGAGGAATTGTGGATGGGCCAGGGAGCGGCGGTCGAAGCGATGGAATAAGGCGGCTCCCCTCCAAAAACAGAAAAAAAAAAACGGGGCAGAGGCAGCAGCAGCAACAGAAAAAAAAGACAGCGGAGCGGAGGCGCTGGAGCGACGGGTCAAGTAGGCCACGGGAGGCCGGGGACACGGAATGAACGGCGGTAGCCGGTGAGGACTGAGATCGGAATGGAGAAGTACTGCGTGGATCAGAGATGTCGCTAGCCGCAGCGATCATTGGGCTGGGCGCCAGGCAGGAAGAAGGAGGGGAGGTAGGGGCTCAAAAGAGAAAGCCGGAAAAAGGAATTGGCAGTGGAGACAATAATTTGGGGGGTTTGTTCAGAAAAGAAGCAAAAAAGAAAAGGGAAAAAGATGGAGCAGGCAAATGCTGGGCAAGGGAAAAGAAGGGAGATTGGGTTTTGGCCAGTGCAGACGCAGATTGCAGATGGGGATTGCAGATGATGATGGCATGAGGCGACGGAAAATGGAAATTGAAAGACAGAAAGCGGACTATGGCCCACGGAAATTGGAACACAAAAAATGGCTCACGGAAAATGGAATACAAGGATATAATACATAGACGGAACACATAAAACGAAACGAGCCGGTATCGGGCGAAATCTAACTAAACCAAATGAGATAATGCCCCGGAAGGGTGCGACGGATTGGATTCGGAACGAATCGAAACAAATCAAATCAACGTATATTACTGAATACATTCCATCGGGTGACGGTCTCCGACTGTTCCCGTAGAACGACGATTTTTGCTGCTGGAAAAATTTTCACATCAATATAATCGAAAACGGTTCCAGAGATGGCCCATGGATGCCTGCGCCATGCTAGGCTAATTATGCGCCCACCTTCGCCAAAATACGAGTTGCAGCCCATCGAATGGACAGGTTCCGCACGGGCGGCTTTTCTGCAGGACAGAACTAGCGGTGGACGCAGAAATCGGCGCTTGACACGCGAGACAATGGAAGAGCACACGCCAGCTAGGGTGGGGTGCCACGAAGGGTCCCGCTCAGGCCCGGTGTCTGGCCAATTCTCTTGGAGGCCCGGAATGCCAAGCCGATTTGCAGTGCCGGGGGAAAGCAGAACGTGCGCGTGTCTGCAGGACGCGGCAGCTAAGCCAAGCTGGCGGCGGTGCAACGATGCAATGGTGAAAATGTTGGAATTGTGGTAAGAAAGACATGGAGTAGTACATGTGTAGCAGCGCCCCCGCATTGCCTACGTTGCGCTATATGCGCGTCTATTCCGTGCTTGATTATGTATTGTGGGACAGGGAGCCCCGCCCGGTCCCGGCGACGCTGCGGGCTCAATCCTCCTCGTCAAACTTTGGCGCCAAGTAGAACCGCAAGTATCCGCCGGCATCCAACTTGTACTCAAACAATGCAGGTGTCTTGTCGGCCAACTTGATGGTGATGGACGACGAGAGCGCGGTGGCCTTGATGATGTCATTCAAGTACTTCAAACCGAAAGTCAAGTCCACAGCACTCTCCAAGTTAACCAGAACAGACTCCTCAGGGTGGTCCATGTCCGTGTATGGCTTCAAGACCACAGATCCAGTGCCCGACTCTCCCTCTGCGCTGAACTTCACCAGGTCCTTGGTAACAGTGATGTTGAGCGACTCACTGAGGTTCTTCAAGTCACGCACAATCTTGGAGAACTCAGTGCTGGGCATGTTGATCACAGACTCGTATTGCATGTCATCGATTCTCAAAAACTCAGAATCAATGTCCATCAACTTCAACGAGTACTCTGACACCCGCTCTCTCTTCTTGTCCTCGAAGATGGTCATCACGTTGTCTGGCGAGTCCTCTGCCAACAACGTCAAGTAGTCCTCATTGTTTCCGCACTTGATGATCTTGGAGAATGAGTCCAAGTCGATACCCAATGTGATGTCACGGTCGCATCTGTACTCGGAGAACGCTGACAGTCCCACCAAAAGGGACACCAACAAAACTCTCGAATCGTCCACGGCTTGCACCGTGATACCGTGTTCCGTGCAGTTGAAGTTGCAGAGCTTTACACAGTCCTTAATGGAGTCAACAATCTTTTTGAGGAGACTGGCTTCGTCGAATTTACCTTCAAGCATGTTTAGTTGGTTTCAATGGTTAAGAAAGAAAAGGGTAAAGAAGTACGCCGAGGCGCGTTGCGCCCTTCTTCGCGTCGCCACACGCGCCGCGACCAGGGCTTCGCGTCACGTGGAGACACGCGCCATGTGTGCACTCCGCTACTGGCCCATCAGCCCTCGTATGCTATTTTGAACAAAACGGCTTGTCAAAGCCCCCGCCTGACCCGTGTTCCAGGCCGGCTACTTCTTCTCGCTCATCTCTTTGCCCCATTTGCAGAGGTCTGCCTTGTATCTGTTGGCCTTCATCAAGCCGCCGCGAATGACACCGAGGTTCTTGATGTACTCGTGCTGTCGCTGGATGCTCACCTGTAGATAGTTGATGAGCTCTTTTTGCAAAGCCTCGAGATCGTCCTCGTCTTCCTCGGCATCTTCGCGTAGCTGTTGTTGTTTCCATTCGAAGATCTCCAACGACTTGGGAAGAGCGAAGAAAGGATCCGTCACTTGTAAGTCATTGCTCTGGTTGGCGAAAACGTGCCTCGTTATCCTCCTGTTGTCGTTTTCCTCAGCGGCAGGCGTTTCCGAAACGGCTTTATCGTCACGCGGGCTCTCGGTCTGCTTACTCTGCACCAGTCCCTGTGGAGTTTCGGTCGAGGTGAGCTCGGTCTCCGTTGGAGCAGTGGCCGAATCGCCCAGTCCTGCCGAGCCTGCCGGGCCTGTTGAGCCCGCTTCACCAGATCCGGTGGACCCAGAAGCGGTGTCGTCCAATCCGTGGTCATACACCGGGAGTTCCATGTTTTCCTCTAGCTGGAAGAACCAGTCCTCTCCCTCTAGCACCTGGCGGAGTTTATTAAGTTGATTCAAGGTGTTTTGTTCGGCCTCGATGATCTCGATAAGCTCCGCGCCCATGTTTGAGATGTTCGACAGCTTGAATGTCTTCGAAATGGCAGGATGTGTGAAGATTTCGGAGGGATGGGCGAGTGGGGCCAAGATCTCCAGCAAGCGCAACTTCTTGAGCGGATTTTCCTGGTCGCGGGAGTCATCGTCATCGTCATCTTCATCATCACCATCGCCGTCTTCGTCGCTGTTGCTGTCTTGGCCGAAGCTGTTCGAGTGAAATTCATCGTCCGAGCTGCTGTCGTTCTTTCCAGCTTTCGTGTTGTAGAAGTCCAGCCACCGCCGCTTGTTGACGTAGTTGCTTCTTTCAATGACCTCGTTGGTCAAAACCATGTAGTTGCTGCCGTCATACTCGACAACTTTGGGCGTGAGTGTGTTCGTTTTCGTCGGCGACGATGTGAGCTTTGTTCCTCTGTTGCCGGTGGGCAAAGACTTGTGAGGGGATGGATCTTGGGCCCTTGTGAGAATGGCCAGCTTGAAGCGCGAGATCACATCAAGTGATTTACTGTCAAGCATCGAGAATTGGTTGTGAAGAATTGATGGTTCCTTGTGGATACTGATGCCAGGGCGCACTTCGCATATGCCGGGGTCACGTGTGTACATCACAAGAGTGTGCGGAGGACCAGCGGCGGATCAGAAGTCGCTGAATGTTTATAAGATACAGATTCCATGTTCAGTTTACAGGTGGAATTTCTATTTCGAAAAGACCGTCAGCCAAAAGTTGCAAATTGCTTTGTTTGAGGTTTTTCTTTAGGTGTTCTCGTGGCCTTGGCGGGTTTAGGCTGGGTGCAAAACAGACCACATTTGTCGGTACTGTGACGTCTTGACATGGATTCCATCGGCTTAAGATTCATTTGCCGTGCAAGATAAAAAAGGTCAGTGAGCAAAAGGCTTTTTTTGGTTGAAAATTTCGGACAAAGCTAGAGAATATGACACATAATGAGAAAAAAAAAACAACAACAACAAAAAAAAAACAGTTAATCAAAATCTGGGGCAGGAACAAAGTTGAATCGTACCCTCAATTTTTTTGAATTTGACAGTTAAGCTGAAGATCTTGAAATCAATAGTTCAAATAAAAAAGCGGCGAAAAGAGACCACCTGTTTTCAAGGCTTCGATTTTGGATGTATGCCATGCCGAAGGACCATTCTAATCCCCAATTTCTGCACATGAGATGAATTTACAGCTCTGCGCCCTTCGATGTTGTAATTAATCGCTTTGGTCTCTCCTAGAAGTTTTCACCACTACGTAATTGTAACACGTATAAATGAGCAGTATGACTTTATCACTATCAAGAGGCTCTGTGGCCGAGCGGTCTAAGGCGGCAGACTCAAGTTCTGTTATCGTAAGATGCGCGTGTTCGAATCACGCCGGAGTCACTTTTTTGCTTGCTTGAAGCTCGGAAACTTTCGTGGATCAAGGTAGGGCAGTGCTTCGCTTTTTGGTGCGCCGAAAATACCGAAGCGCGTGCTCTGTGCAGTGCGGACATGGCCTGCCAAAGAATGTCGCTCTACTGGCGTGCAAAATGGGCGATGAAACTCACGGCCAAGCCGAACGAAAAATACTCGCCCATTGCAGCGTTACCGATTAAGTTTTACTCTATATTCTTCGTCCGAACCATAAACCTTTTTTGAATGTTTTTCATGGGTGGTTTCTTTCGTGATGCCAGTCGTGATTGTATGTGCAATGGGTGCGCCAGTAAGCGCGGCATGAACAGTACGGGCCATCAGCCTCTAGAAACCAGGCAGGGCTGAAATTCGCCCTTCAGTTTTTCCTATAATATTTGTTTCTTTTTTCTTTTTAACCAGCACAGCTTGCAGGCTCTGCCGCGGCAGGGGCGAGTGGCGGAAGAAACGCAATTCGCGTGGCCAGTTTATCCAGAACCAGAAGAATCAACCGGTAGGCGTCGCTGCCGTTGAGGTAGTAACGATGCATGCGTTTGGTACGTAGGAAGCCAAAGCGCTCGTATAAGCGAAGGGCGGCGCTGTTGGAAACCTCGGTCTCCAACATGACTTCATCCACAGCGTCCCATTCCACCATCTTTTCGATGGACATCCGGACAAGTTTCTTTGCTATTCCCAAAGCCCGATATTTAGGATCGATGACTAGCATGCCAATGTAACCGCGCATGCGGACTTCTCTGTGGGGCTCGACTTTGGAAATGATGACGCCGATGATGTGGGACGACCCCTCGGGACTGACTAGAAAGCAGTACTGTGGCCACTGGTGGAAGAAATACCAGTAAACGTAAAGCGAGTATGGCTCGGATAAGTGCACATCTATCAAACGAGCAATGTCGTCAAAATGGGTTTTGCTGGTGGGGTCGAAGGAGTAGTAGCGGAACCCGGAGTCCACATGATCAACGGGAGTCATTTGAAAAAAAAAAAAAAAAGAATATAGAACGAGCGAGGGAATTTGGGGAAGAAAAAAAGGGAGAAGGTGGTGAGGTTGGAAACGAAGGGAAAAGGACAGGTGGAAAAGAGCGGGAAAGGAAGAAGCGTAGATATACTGGTGATGATGATGAGGGTAGAACCAACAGAAACCGGACTGCGGACGGACGAGGGTGCGGAATGCACAGGCAGGAAAGAACCGAGGGTAGCGTCGAGCGGTGGCCCGGCGCGGCCGGAATGGTGAGGCACCGGGCCCCGGCGGATTTGGTGTTCTTGGTGAGGAGAGTGAGGAGTCGCCGGGCGGGCGAGCGCCGGCAGGTGGCCAGTGAGAATCTCGTGATTTACAAGCGTCGAGGGAAACCACAAAAAAAAATAAGAAAAAAAAAAAAAAATTCTGCCGGTAGCCGCAGGGCCGAAAAGCGCTTTCTGGCAGAAAATATGCTGACCTTTCCTTTCGGGCATGGCGCACTCGGACCTGAGACGTGCGCGAAGAAATCGCACCGGGCGAGAGGGCGGCGGCCGCGGCCGAGGGCACGGCGCAGAAAACCGGGGGCAGCGGGGGCAGCACGGGCAGCTGAAAGTATGGCAAACACAGCCGCGGCGAACGGACCTCCGAGGGCACTGGCCGGAAAAACCTCGTTTGCGCCGTGGCTCTGGCCGGCACAGCAAGGATTACCAGCGACTCATCTGGCCGTGCTTGGGTGGTGCGTTGCGTTTGCTCATGAGCTTCCGGCCCATGTACAAACACGTCAGAGGTGCAGGTCCGCGCGACATTGTTGATTGGGGCATTTGAAGGTGCCGGGCGAAAAGGGTCATATCGGACGTTTTGAACAGCGGAAAA
>JAKUBD010000148.1:0-19186 GCA_030563125.1 Metschnikowia laotica
CAGGACCATGGCGGCGACCCGTCCGATCCTCTCAGCTCCGGTGCCATTTCCTTGCGGGCCCGTTTAGACAGAAACATTCAGAACTCGCTTCATATCATCTACGGCTTTTCCAAGTCCTACCGGAACATGTGCCACTTCAACTCCGGCTACTTCTACCGGCAGAAGCGGCTTCTCAATTACGACTGGTATTTCCGCGTGGAGCCCGATGTCGAGTACATGTGTGACTTTATGTACGACCCGTTTGAGCTTCTTCGTACCACCAACAAAACCTACGGCTTTGTCATTGCGATCCCCGAGTACCAGGAAACCGTGCCCACGTTGTGGCAAACCGTTGAAGGCTTTATGGACGAGTACCCTCAATACCTTCACCCCAACAATGCCTACGACTTTATCACCACCAATGAGTCTGACGTCTTCTTCCGCACCTATGCACACTCCGACTACAAGTACAACATGTGCCATTTCTGGTCCAATTTCGAGATCGCCAACTTGAATTTTTTCCGCGGCGAGGCCTACGGTGCTTACTTTGACTATTTGGACAAGGCCGGCGGCTTTTATTACGAGCGTTGGGGCGATGCGCCGGTTCACTCGATCGGACTCTCGCTTCTTTTGGACAAAAACGAAATCCATCACTTCGAGGACATCGGTTACTTCCACGCGCCATACATGTCTTGTCCACAGTCACAAGAGGTGCAAAGCGTCAAACGATGTATATGCAAAAAGATCGATGAGGATGGTAAAAAAAAGGGCATGGACGTGCGGCCGCCCAGCTGCTTGCCTCGGTGGTGGCGGTACGGCGCGGGCAAGCGGTTTTTGAACGAGGTGGACTACGTGTTCCATTGAATGACTTTTTTTTTTTGTTTTTTTTTTTTTTTTCTTGTATTTTAAGTTTTTGGCGTGGGATATTAGAGTTGCACTCGCAAAAAATAAATTGAAGCATACCATCACGAATAGGGCCAGATGGAGCCCCCAAGCGCGCTGCGTTGCCGAAAGGCCTTATGTGCTCCGCACGCCCGCGAGAGACATCTCATCGCACATCCACACGCCAATTAATTTTTTATCTTTCAGACATCTACCCATCACCATCATGAGCAAGGGAAAGTTGAGGGTTGCTCTCAAAAACCAGATTGCGACTGAGTCGCCGGAGACCGTTACGAAAAAGGGCACCAAGGCCGCATCCAAAGCTCTCGATAAACCGGAGAAGCCAGTTCTTCAGCAGCCAGAGGCAGAGGAGGAAACCGCCGAGTCCGATGGCGAAAACGACATTGATGAGCTCAGAGACTTGCAGTCTAAAGAGCTGTTGTCCAAGAAAGAGAAGAGAAGATTGAAGAAATTGCTTCTGAAGATCGAAGCCAAGGCTGAGGCCGCTGCCGAAGAAGCAGAGGAGGAGGAAGAGGAGGAAGAGGAGGAGTTGGACTTGGAGAAGTTGGCAGCCAGCGAGAGTGAGAGTGACTTGAACGGCGACAGTGAGGATGACGACGACGAGGACGAAGACGAAGATGACGAGGACGATGAAGAGGAGGACGACGAAGATGAGGAGGAGGAAGAGGAGGAGGAAGATATTCCTTTGTCGGACGCTGAGCTAGACTCTGATGCAGACGTCGTTCCCCACAGCAAACTCACCGTCAACAACACAGCAGCATTGAAGGAGTCGCTCGCCAGAATCCAACTTCCTTGGGAGAAGCACTCGTTCATCGAACACCAATCGGTGATGAGCGCAGACAAGTCCGAGCAGGGCATCAAGGACATCTACGACGACACGGAGAGAGAGTTGGCCTTCTACAAACAAGGCTTGGATGCAGTTAAGCAGGGCAGAGCCACGCTTTTGAAATTGCGTGTCCCGTTCTCGAGGCCTCTAGATTACTTTGCCGAAATGGTCAAGAGTGATGAGCATATGGACAAGTTGAAGAACAAGTTGTTGAAGGAGGCTGCCGACAAGAAGGCATCTGAGGATGCCAAGAAGCAAAGGCAGTTGAAGAAGTTTGGAAAGAAGGTGATGCACGAGACCTTGCAAGAAAGAGCCAAACAAAAGAAGGACACGTTGGAGAGAATCAAGTCCTTGAAGAAGAAGAGAGGTGCCAACGAGATTGCCAACGACAACGAGTTCGAAATTGCTTTGGAGGAGGCCACTGCCGAGGACAGACCCAAGAGACAAAAGCCCAACGGCAAGAGATTAAGCAAGGACGCCAAGTACGGCTTTGGCGGCAAGAAGAGAGGCATGAGAAGAAACGATGCTGACTCTTCGGCAGACATCTACAACCAGAGGGGTAAGAAGGGTAAGAGCTTCAGACCCGGCAAGAGCAAGAGAAGATGAGGATACTAGCATAGCCACGAGCATATATAGTCAACATAGCGGATTGCGTAAGAGATACTGTGTTGTAGGACGCATTCAGACTCCAGCCGGATAAGCGGTGTTGCTCAAAAACTTCCGTGGAAGAGTCAGAAAAACAAGCAAGATGCTTTGTTTTTTCGCCACCGCCGAAGTCTCGCTTTCTCGAGCTGTTGTTTCAAAGTAATTGGATTTCGTACCTGACTTCCTGTTAAGTCTACCTTGGTTGACTTCATTGCACCCGGCCGCCGCTGCAATCCTTTTTTCCTTTTTTTTTTTTTCTTTTTCTTTTTCTATTTCATTCTTGACTCCCGATATCTGATAGTCTGACTATCCTGCTTTTTTGTGTTCTTGATTTTTTTTCTGCTGACTCTTTTTCACACCCATTTACATCTCTATGCACCAGCGCCGCAGCCCTGAAAATCACTTGGGATGAGCACTCGTGCAGACGTGAACTAAAGATAACCCTGTTAAAAAAACACACACCGAAAAAGATCAGAAAAAAAAAAAAAACAGGCGCAAACGACCCGAAAGACCGTGTTCTTGACATCCACACCGTCAGCCCCCACTCGCCGCCAAAACGCCATGTATAACTATCCAACGACGGTCGTGTAAAACCATCACACGAAAGCCGCTCGTATACACTCGGCAAAAACGCGAGCGCCGAAATGGAAATCTCCTCCATATCTGACCCTACTCCAAAACCCAAAATGGATAAAGCCGCTGCCAGAGATAAATTTGTGGCCGAGTTTGATAACTTGGTCACCGAATTGCAAGACATTGCCCGTGGCTACAACATGCCAAAAGAGGCCATCGAATGGTTCACGAAAAGCTTGCAGTACAACACACCAGGCGGAAAGTTGAACAGAGGTCTCTCGGTGATCGACACCTACTGCATTCTCAAGAACAAGGGCATCAATGATCTTTCAACGGAAGAGTACAAAAAGGTGGCGCTTTTGGGCTGGGGAATCGAGTTGTTGCAGGCATACTTTTTGGTGGCCGACGACATGATGGACCAGTCCAAGACGCGCCGTGGCCAACCGTGCTGGTATTTGGCTGAGGGTGTGGGTAACATTGCCATCAACGACTCTTTCATGTTGGAGGGCGCCATCTACATGTTGTTGAAGAAACACTTCCGTGGCGACGCGTACTACGCCGATCTTTTGGATTTGTTCCACGAGGTGACCTTCCAGACTGAGTTGGGCCAGTTGTTGGACTTGGTCACGGCCGACGAGGAGCACGTGGACTTGGACAAGTTTTCCTTGGACAAGCACTCGTTCATTGTCATCTTCAAGACCGCCTACTACTCGTTCTACTTGCCTGTGGCCTTGGCCATGTACATGTGCGGTGTCAACAGCGAAGAGGACCTTAAGCAGGCGCGCGACGTCTTGATTCCTTTGGGCGAGTACTTCCAGATCCAAGACGACTACTTGGACTGCTTCGGCACGCCAGAGCAGATCGGCAAGATTGGCACCGACATCAAGGACAACAAGTGCTCGTGGGTGGTCAACCAGGCCTTGTTGAAGGTCAACGCCGAGCAGAAGAAGCTCTTGGAGGAAAACTACGGCAAGAAGGACGACGAGAGCGAGGCACGCGTCAAGGCCTTGTTCGCCGAATTGGACATCCCACGTATCTACGAGCAGTATGAGGAGGACGTGGTGGCCAAGTTGCGGGCCCAGATCGAAAACATCGATGAGTCGCGTGGCTTGAAGAAGGACGTCTTGACTGCGTTCCTCGCCAAGGTCCACAAGCGGTCCAAGTGATGGATAGAATTAGTAAGAGCGGAAGCGCGGATTGTAAATCCATATCTTATGTCTGTATAAACCATGTATTGTGTATTTTCACGATGCGTTCCGCTTAAGCGGCGTTGGCAATCTCCAACTCCTCTCTGCCGGCCTTGGTGTACAAGTACTCGTTGTAGTCTCTTGCTTGAGTCCAGATGTTCCAGACAATGACACCTGGAATGACAACGTAAGCGATTTGGTTCTTGGTTCTTCTGAAGACGTTGAAGATTGCGTTGTGCAAGTTACCTTTCAATGGTCTGGTGGCGTAAGGGGAAACCGTGTATTGGTTCACGTATTTTTGGGTTGGAGAACCCATGTTACCCCACCATCCCATGTAAGCTTTTGGACCAGCACCTGCCATTGTTGGATGATATAGTTGTAGTAGTAGTGATTGAATTTTTGCGTTGCGAATTACCAGTGCGTAATTGGCCAGTAAGCTGGTCAGACGATTACTCACTGCGCGCGTAAGGGGAGTCACGTTTGGATGGTGCGAGAGATGCACGGGTGCGTTAAATAACCCACGCAGAAGGTGGAGTACATGATCGGCCGGACAGGGTCAAAGTTTGGCATTGACCACGACAGATCGAGAGTGTTGAGGTGCCGAGTAATTACACTGCGTTTCCCTGACAGGAAGCTGCATAGGAAGAAAAATTTGCTTCGTTGCAGCTTAAAAAGCCCCTGATAAGTCATGTGACAATAGGCCTGAAATGCAGATAGTCGAATCGGAAGTGACCTGGGTGTAGCTTGAAGTGTAGAAGACTGAACCCGAAGACTAAACTCATAGAAACAAGCGAAACCCACCAAGAATTCGAAACATCAAAATGTTCACATGACAAGGTCGTATCCATCTATACGGAGCATGTACCGCTGCAACCATGGCGCATTAGCGGGCTCACTGAACACCCAGCACATATAAGCGAAATTGCTTTGCCACAAGGCTTTAGGTCACCGAAATTTTAAACTGGCCACTTCGATCTTTGATTGGCAATTCCGGTGAAATTTGCTATTGTGTGGTGGACCGAGGTCCACTGGATGCGAACGGGCTGGGCCCGGCATTCGACCACATCAAGCCTGGCTGCAGCGCGCTTCTTGAGGCGGTTCTTCCGTTGCATAGCGTTTGTAATTGATAAGCGTGGGGCAATTGCAGAATATTAAATTAGCTATTGCTGGACGAGGCCGCCCAAATTTGTTTTTCTTCGAAACACAGCTGTCTAGGTTCAAGATTTATTTTGATTGTGTTTCAAGTGTGATTCAAGCAAGTTTCAAGTGTGATACCAGCGAGTTTCAAGTGTGATTCGAGCAAGTTTCAAGGGCGTTTCAAGCAAGTTTCAAGGGAGATCCAAGGTGGTACAAGTGTTTTGCGTCGCTGATCCCACACCGAGTCAGTTTTTTCCTTCCTTTCATCCTTGGGTTTTTGTTCTGTTGAGTCTTTTTTTCCATAACTCACAGAGGAAGGAGCCATACACCTCACTTTTATCTGTTACTTAGCGGTGATTCTTCCATCATCTGTTTGTTTGTGACAAACAGGTCGACAAAAAATTCTGTTGCAATCAAACCATTGGATTCTTTGTGCTGCTGCAAATCTTAACTTTCAATAAAGCAGGCCTCGGCTGCAATTCTGTCTGTCTTGATTCTGTGGCGCGTATAAAGAAAGATCGTGGACCCCCTTCTTAAGGATTTGCTAAAAGTACAACTTCCATCAGTTTCGCTGGGCAAAAATACTCTCAGCCTCTTCAATCGAATGTCGGTTTTTGAAGAATGCCTCCTATCGTGGACTCAATCTCTTTTAAAGAAATTCAACTCGATCCGGAGAGTTTGCAGTCCGCGAGGGCTTATAAGGTTGCCCAAACAAATGGTCCAACTATTCAACGGAAACAGCCAGAAGTCACATAAAAGCTCGGCACCGTCGGAGGCTGACATACAATTTGATCAGGAATATTTCGAAAACGCTTTTTGCTGGCCGAAAAGCAGCCAGCTCAATTGCAGGGCCGAGACCGGGCGGCGGGATGCGATGACACCCGTGCACCACATGATGGAGGGCAGTTTCTCAAATTTTCATAACATGGTGGTGGGGCAAGCGCAGAGTTTAAAAAAGAGCGTGGGGTGGGTTGCGGACGCTGGCGCTGGCATGATAAACCGAACAGCAGCGTTTGCATCGAGCAGCACCGCCGCCATGGCCGACTTTTACAATGACACGCGGCAGCGCACGAGCATGGCAATGCATGTGCTCGGCAACAGTAACGTCTACTGAGTGTACAAAGGTAATCTAGAGCAGTTCCAAAGACCGTCGCTTATATTACATATACACGAACTTGATTAAGCAGCAATACGCTTTTGGTGAGCCAATCTGCCCTTTTGTCTGGTGTTCAATCTAACCTTCTTGACCTCCTCCTCGGCCTTGGCAACCTGCTCACCCTCCTCGGTGACAATAAGCTCGATGTGAGATGGAGAAGATTGGTAGGCGTTAACTCTACCGTGAGCTCTGTAAGTTCTTCTTCTTTGCTTTGGAGCTTGGTTGACTTGGATGTGAGTGATCTTCAACTTGCTGACGTCCAAACCCTTGGCCTCAGCGTTGGATTGAGCGTTCTTCAACAAGTCTTGGACGTAGTTGATGGACTTGGTTGGCCATCTAGCCTTTTGGAGACCCCACTCCTTAGCTTGAGCGGTTCTACCGATAGAGTGGTTGAATCTTCTGAAAGGAATGGCTCTCTTGTGGTCCAAGACGTCGGCCAAGTAGGTCTGGGCCTTCTCCAAGTTCCAGCCCTTGACGGCGGCGGCGGTCTCTCTGGTGTTCTTGAAAGAGACTCTCAAGTAAGCACCGCGAGCGGAAGCAGACTTAGCTGGGTTAACTGGGGTAGCAGCGTAACGAACCATTTCGACGATGTAGTTGGAAAAAGAATTAACTGGCGGTGAAGACATTTTTTTTTTCTCGCGGTGCGGGCAGCTGCGCAGGCGCCTGCGTGGTGCCTCGCGCACTGTTAGGTCTTAGCCCTAGTGTGGTGCACGTGCACGCGACCCGCTCCCACGATAACGTTTGGGTCACGCACGTGATGCAGCCGCTCGGCCCGTTCTTGCCAGGCCGTCACATCGATACTTAGAGGCGGGGTGGAAGAGGACGATTTTCTGGCAAGACTGTTGGGGCGGTGGCGGCTTTTCGGTGTCTTATTTTTATTATTATTCTCGTTTCACCCGAAAAAAAATAAAATAAACTAGCACTGGCGGCTTTGCCGGTATGCGCCGAGCCGCCGCAGGGATGTGCAAGAGTGTGTAAGGGTATAGATGGTGGGGCAGGAGCGTGATAGAGGGGATGACAAAGGACAGCCTAGCACGGTTTGACGGCCGAGCTGCGCCGATTTAGATAAGAAGAGATTGATGCGTTTATAAAATGGGCCACAGGCGATGGGCCTTTAAAGCGTATCTGGGACTTTATAGCGTATCTGGGAGGTTTCGGGTGTTTTACAGGTGAGTTTCGGGTGAGTTTTAGGACTGTTTTAGGACTGTTTTAGGACTTTTTTAGGACTGTTTCAGAAACGTGTGTTTTTAGGCGTTTTTAGGACTGTTTTAGGACTGTTTCAGGTGTGTTTTTAGGCGTTTTTAGGCGTTTTTAGGCGTTTTTAGGCGTTTTTAGGTGTGTTTTTAGGTGTGTTTTTAGGTGTTTTTAGGTGTGTTTGAGGTGTGTTTGGGGTGTGTCCGTGGCTTGTTTTAGGATGTTCTTGGGCTCGTTTCATCATTCCTAGCCGTGATTCAGCCTCGTATGACAGGTCTTCTACAATGCCCAGCTGCTGCCTGCCGCGTGCAGCCTGTTTGAGATTTCTCGCCCTACTTTCGCTTCCCAAGCCTGTCTCTAGCATCGATGGCCTAATCACAGCACACCTCACGTCACAGCACGTTGAGCTGCAGACCATTGAACAGTGATCCATCGCTGTCTCTGCAAGGTTGCAGCGCGGTCTGAACGCTGTTTCGGCCTTGTTTCAACTCCGACCCCTGTATCTCCGGCTCCCAGCTACCCGCCATAGCCGGGTCCCCACCAAGCGTCGCTCGTGGATGAGTCGCATATTCACTCCCGCCCGCCCCGTCCAGCTCGGACCGTTCACATTCTCCTGCGCATTGGCCCCCGCCATCAATCTCCCTGCGTCTACCCTATTCATTTGGACACCCTTCAACGTTTGCTGCATTTCTTATTTGGTGCTGCTACAGCCGCTCGGCAACTTCTCGTAACTACTCTCTATTTTCCATCTTTTCCTCCGCGGCTTCTTCTCCGTCCCGCTTCCCTCTCGCCTCCCTTTTGCTGGCCCACCGCCCGCCATGGATATACATGACCTTCGCACGACTGGGTGCTCTCTCGCTTTCTGCTCTACCAACACAACACCGTCCCACCTAATCCACCGTTGCATCCCAGCCCAGTTTCCCACGCCGGCCTCTCGCTCAGCCCATAGTATCGTTCCGCTCGCTGTTGAAGCTGTTTGCGACTGAGCATATTTTGATTGTGTGATCTTTTTTTCTTTTAATTTCCATCTTTATTTAATTCGACCTGGTCGTTTGTTTGCTTCGCGTCCACCTCTTCAAGCTGGTGCTCCGAAAATTCACACTCCGTCGCTGATCCGCTAACGATTGACCTCCAGCCGCCAACGATTCCTTCCCTGTTGGCTGTGCTGTTGTGTGTGTTTCCATTGCCTAATCACAGATCACCCTCGAACTCTCGAACTCTCGATTCTCGAACTCTCGATTTCCCAAACCTTAGAATCGCCCACTCTCCGGGCCACGTGAAATCATGAGCGACTTGGAAAATTTACCCGGCATCGAAGACATTCCACCAGTCTCGCCCGACGGCCCTCACGATATGGACATTGACCAGCCCTCGGGCTCGCTGGCCTCGCCAGCTGCGCCAGACGTCGACATGAGCCTCGCGGCTGATGTTGGTGGCATTTCGCCCAGCGACAAAGACGAAAAAATCGGCGAAAATGATCACCATGAACAAAATGAAGAGAACGAACAAGATGAGCAGCCTCCAGCATCCGCTTTGCTGGAGCTGGTAGCAGAGCCACACGACAATCTGTCGGGCTCCAGCGATGTACAAGCCGCAGACGACGAAGAATTGTTCGGCCAACTATCAAAGCTTCCCAGTGAAGAGCCCAGCGAGCCAATCGTGCCGAACTCGGACTCGATTATCAAGGGCGAGGTTCAAGACTCGTCTGCCGACACACCGGCCTTGACCGCCACGGACGCCAAAGCTGACAATGCGGGCGAAGACGTAGCGTCTCCGCCGATACAAAATGGCCATGGGCTTGGCAGAAAAACAATAGAAGACGATTCAGACTCCGAAAACGACCACGTTCCACAAGATTCAGTTCAGGCAGCCTCACAGGTCAAGAAGGAGGCGGTCAACGACCGCGTGGAAGACTCGGACGTCGAAGATGAAAGCTCAAAACCCGCCGATACTGTTGACGTCAACGCTGATGACAAAACAAGAATTCGCCAGACTCACGCCATCGTCATTCCCTCATACGCCAGCTGGTTTAACCCGAAGAAAATTCATCGAATCGAGCGCGAGTCTTTGCCTGAATTCTTTGAGACGTCGCATCCATCCAAATCCCCAAAAATCTACGCAAACTACAGGAACTTCATGGTCAATGCCTACAGACTTAATCCAAATGAGTACTTGACGCTCACCTCCTGTCGCCGCAACTTGCTCGGTGATGTGGGAACGATCATGCGTGTTCACCGCTTCTTGAACAAATGGGGTCTCATCAACTATCAGGTGAATCCTCAATTCAAGCCAACATACGCGTTGGAAAGGCTTCCTAATGGCTCGCCTGCCGAACTTCCGTATTGCGGAGATTTTCACGTACAATATGACACGCCGCGTGGCTTGTTCCCATTCAATACCTTCAAACCAAATCCGAATAATATCAACACCGAAATAATCAAAGAGAGGATTGGTATGAAAGTTACTGACGCCGAAAAAACCGAAGAATCTCAAGACGGCCTACTCGAAGCCATGGAGCTCGATAAAAACGAATCGGATGAGCCCGCCCCCAAAAAGCAGAGAGTTTCCAAAGACGACTGGTCGCCTGAAGAGCTCGCTAGAATGGTCCTTGGTGTCAAAGAAACTCCAAATGACTGGTACTTGATTGCCAAGAAGGTCGGAGGAAACAGAACACCCCAGGAATGTATCCTCAAATTTATCAAGTTGCCAATCGAGGACACGTACAACGATTTGAATGAGAAGGATTTGGGCATTTTGAAATACATACCGAACTTCCCAGTGATGACGGCGGACAATCCTATTATCAGCAACCTTATATTTATGACGAATCTCGTCGACCCTGAAGTTGTGCGTGCGGGTAGTCGTAACGCATCCAAGCTCATGGATGAGACGTTGATTAAAAAAGTGGAAGAGGTATATGGCAATGCTAAGAAGGATGCGGAGAAAAAATCATCGAGCCCTTCAACTGAAAAAAGCGATGAAACCAAAGATGACAAGGAGCAAGATGGCTCAGAGCAAAAGGTTCAGCCAGATTCCGAAAGGGAAGAAAACGAGGACGACGAAGAGAATAATGAAGCTAGAGCCGACGTCAACAGCTTTTTGAAAGAAGAGTTCGAGTCAAAGACCGAGGTTGGTGTGAAAGAAGTTTTGGAGGAGGCCTCATCTACAGTTTTGAGCACCGTGGGTGCGAGAAGCCATTTGTTCGCTAATTACGAAGAACGAGAGATGCAGAGGCTCACCCAAACCATTCTCAATCAGGAGTTGAACAAGCTTGATCTCAAGATAAAAAAGGTCGATGAACTAGAGAAGATATACCAGCGCGAGAGACAAAACTTGGCCCGACAACAGAGAGAGATTTATATCGACCGTCTAGCCTTGACGAAGTCCACGATAGGAATCTCGAAAAAGATTAACGAAGCAGTTGGAGTTTTGAAGCCAGGAAGTGAAGAGGGAGCGGACCAGGAACACGCCGAGCGTGGTCAGAAATTGGCTAAGCTACTCGGAGAAATTCAGAGTTTGCTCTCTAAACCTGTCAACCAAACCTTAAGCGAAGTGGACGAGAAGGAGAAGGCACGGACAGAAGAAGATAACACAGCTGCGAAAAAAGAGCTGCCTGTCGTTGACGATGCAAACAAGCCTATTTCTGTTCTTGCGCCCAAGAGCTTCAAGGTGTGGGCACCATAGTGTTGCCGATGACACGATGGAGGACCAAGCTAGCTTTTGTCTCGGTGATAGCTTCAGAAGAGATGTTCTTGCTGTGAAAACAGGAAACAGATTTAAATTCTCGCCACTCTGCCCCTCTGCCACTCTGCCCCTCTGCCACTCTGCCTCTCTGCGCCTCTGCGCGGGCTATATAGAATTACCGAAGACAGTGCCATATATAGTGAGCCGCGCGCATCGTGTGGAGAAACATGTAAACGCGCATAACGGACTCGGTAGAAGACAACATCATTACCTACAAACAAAGCAACAACATCAGCATTGAGTACAATATGCTGGAGCACAATAGTTCAGAGCTCGACATCTCAGACGAAGAGGCCTCGCGGCAGCAGCTTTTCACCACCACTACAGAATTCGAAGAACTCGAAACCGATGACGAGCACCAACAAAATAGTCCATCAGAACCAAGTTATGAACAAACAGCATCCGTTGCCTCATTGGAACACGCCCGCAGCTTTGTGACCGAAGAAAAAGAGGGGCACGAGGAAGGTGATCTCGAGGACTTGTCTGACGACAGCCATGTGGCCCAAGAGCGCTCATTAACAAGTAGCCATTTGGAGAACCCATCACTGTCAGATATGGAGGCTATGGAATCGCCAGAACCAGACAATTTTGACCATGATGACAACGATGCAGCAGACGGGGCACAATCTGAGAGTGGAGGCAGCCGAGGAAGCTCGCCTGAAATTCTTGAGGTGAGATCCATCGATCATGCCAGCGGAGGAGGCAACCATCTGCTGCTGGTGATTGACGTCGACAGCGAAGACGAGATCGACAATCTTGAAAGTGAAGGTAGTGATTTTGAAGAAAACGGAGGAGCAGAGCTCGAAGCGGCCGCAGCTGGCGACGTTGGAATCGGCCTTCTGACCCATGAAGCACATTCGTTCGACACGGCGGCCGACACGGCGAATGAAGATCTTGACGGTGTCTCTGAGGATGCATTGGAGGCAGTGGCAGCATTGGCAGACCCCGATATGGAAGGTTTCAGCACGCAAAATGAGCTCGCAGAAGCATCGCCCGAGCAACATGGCGACGATACTGCCGAGCAACAATTTCACTCGATGGTGCCGATCTACGTTGATATTTGTGACGACAAATATTTGTTGGCGCCCTTCGAGTTATCCAGCCCGCGAGACGACATCATCTCGCTTTTTGGCGTTGATGAGCTCGAAGATGCTACGCTATACGAGCTCATGATGCTACTAAGAGGCAATGGCGATCTCATAGAAGCCTACAACTTCAACAAAGACGACGAGCTTCGATTGCACATACGTGAGCTTGGACTCGAATTCACAGAGGATAATGTGCACATCAGGAACTTGAACCTCCAAGAGCTCCTTGACTGCTACCTGATGCTTCGGGAAAACCTGCTGGCTCCAGCTCCAGACTGTTTGACTATGTGCATCTCCATGCAGCGGAGATTCATTTCTCACTACACCCACTTGCTCGAGGCTGCTTCGAACGGGGTTTCGCTCCACGAGCTGCAAATGCCTCGTGAGCACCAGGAACATAGTGGCCAACTACTCAAGAAGCGGAGATATTCCTGAGCTAGTTTGACCCTCCACAATCCGCTCTTGAGAGTTGCGAGGCGACAATCCATCCCCGGACACTCAGCATAAATCTACACTGGCAGGGCTTTTTTCATGAAATGATCTTCATGATTGATCACGTCTTCACGTGAAACTATTTATCTGACCGGCTCTAATGAATTATGCCGCTGTTTTTCATCGCGACGTATAGCTCGTTGTCGACATACTTTTGCAAACTGGGCTCTCCGCCTAATCCCTTCCGCCTCCTGGTTTTCATGACAAAGTCTCTGGCCAATGAAGAGCGTGGCACAGGTTTCATGGTAGGAAGATGACATTCGCTGTCCATTGGATCACCAGGAACACTATCCCAACGGAAAAATTCCAAAACGCAAAAAGCCTGGCCCTGTGTAGACATTCTCATGTCAATGTCAAGGCCAACAGAGTCGATTATAGGTACACAACCCTCGATCTCGAAAAGTTGTGTGGCAGGGATGGGTACTTCAGAGACAGCCCATCCTCTTCTTTTTTCCAAAATGGTATGCACAGCAGGAATGCTTTTGTAGGTACAAGTGACGTGCACTCTGTACATGGGCTCTAGTAGACGAGGAGCGGCAGTCATGAGACCAGTATGTACTGCGTTTCTTGTCATGGAGATAATCTGGCTTCCGCTACTTTGAACGTTTCCATCCAAAACGGCATCCAAGATCTTAAACTTTGTTTTTCTGATGGGCTCTTCGCATAAAGGCCCTTCATTGACACCAATGTGAAAACCTGCAACAATGTGGTTTCTGGCATCCAACAATGAAGCCTTGTCGGTTTCTCCCTCGATCGAGTCGTCAAGGAGCATTGACAGACTATGCAAGTCATTCGGTGCAAACGCCCAGAGAGAGCGAGCGGCCAATGAGTCCCAGGCGAAATCTTGACGCAACGTTTTGGCCAATTCTCGAGAGGGCATATCATCTGTGATTCGTTTGTCCTCGATGGCAAGCAGTAATTTTTTGTCAGACACCGGCTCGGCAGAAATCGACATCAGGTACTTTTTAGACATGGAATGAGTGGGGATTCGTGTGACCGAACGTTCGCAACACGTTTCCGAGAACTTTACCGTAGGGTCACTGACTTTGATGGAAAGATATTCTCCGTCGAGGTGGCGGAGATCATATAGAAAACAGTCCAAGTAGAGCTCTCCTGGCCCCAAAAGCACGTATTCTCCACTGTCTTCGAGCTTCGTCACAGCAGAAAGATATGTTTTGCAAAGCCTTTGCAAACGGTCGACAAGACGAGGTAGCTGGGAAGGTTGTTCACATTCCACTGCCACTTTATAGAAGGAATTTTTTGCATTGCTCAAATTGTGGATGGGAAAAAGCGGTGCGCCCGCAACGCTTCCCAGAACTAGGGTTGAGCACTTGGCTATAGATGCGCCTAGACCCGTCAAAATTACCACCGATCTCGCGGGAGCCTCCTCTATCTTAATGTTGTATCTGCCAACAGGAATGAAAATAGATTTGACAGAGTCCATGGCAGGAGCCTCGCCCGGAGTGGGCTTGCTGTTCACCACGCGTACCCTATCACCACTTCTCAAAGTGCCCCTATGGATCTTAGCAAAATATCGGTAGGTCTTGTGGTTGCTGGAAAATGTGGTGTTGAAAATTTCTACAACAGCAGCTCCCTCTGAATAAAACAGCGTGTTCAAGCCTCGCTGTTCTAACAATTGAAAGCTCGCAGGTGATTCTGCGCTTGGAATGGACTCAACAATCAGCGACACAAAGTGGCCCACGCCACCCAATACAGCACCAAACACTTCGCGGAGGAGATCTTGCGAGCTCTTGTCGAAACACGATTTCTTGAGAGAAACGCCGTAGTTTTCCCATAGTAGCAGCGGAAGCGTTTTGTCGCCCACGTCGTGAACTAGTGTGTGGGAAACAAGCTTGTAGATGGGCTCGAGAACGAAGTGCTCAAAAGCGACGGGTATTCCTTGGTCCTGAGGGCAAGTGGTGGAAAATTTGCCGTCTAGGAAGTACATCTCGCCCCATAGTAATTTGTAGAAGTTTCTGGGATCCCAGGAAGTAGACTTCAAATTCATTTTGGCCAAGTAAAGCTCAGCCCATGAGTGGAGCGTAAATGACACGCCGAGTGTATGCGAGGCAAAGACCACATTATTTTTCAACGGGCTAATGAGCTTTTCGTGTGAATAATTGGAGATGTACTCATTGTGGTAGATATGGGCATTGATGTCATTGACGACATGGACGAGTTTGGCATGGCAGTCATGTGGCGGAAGCCTCAACTCCAAGATGAGCCGGTCAAACTTGTTCAACACAAACACCATTGGGAGATTTCTGCGGATGATTTGGGTGATGAGACGTTTCTGGGGTACCGTACAGCCCTCAACCACATCCACGACCACCATTGCACCATCTGCGGCGTTCAAGGCACCGAGCACCTCGTCCCGAAAATCTGGGTGGCCTGGACAGTCCGTGAATGTCACGCACTGGCTGCGGTCTTTGGCGTCTTGAAGAAGAAGTGTGGCCGGGGTAGCTTTGATGGAGATTCCGCGGTCCACCTCGATTTTGTGCGTGTCTGTATAGCGCATCGGAGTTTCTCCAGCGGTGACCTTTTTGAAAGGATTGATTTCAGGGTGCGTGGCGGTCACCAAGGAGTCCACAAGACACGTTTTGCCCGAGTGAAGATGGCCCACCACCGCCACGTTACGGACTCGCGACGGAACGCCCGCAAAAATCTGCTTCAAATAGTGCTTCGAGTACAGAGTCTGCGGGAGATCGCTTTCATCTGCGCCAGTGTATTCGAGCATCAAGGAGTCGCTGGAGCCTGGTTTGATAACAGGCTCGTCTGCTCCGGTGTATGTGGGATCCACAATGACCGTTTCGGCATTCTGAAAGCCGTTGTCGCGGGGCAGGGGAATAGCTAAATCTTGAGTTTGCTGCTGGTGGTCATTATGCAAAGAAGCGGTATTGTTGCTGTTATTGTTGCTGATATCAACTGTTTTGGCGGGCTGAAGAGTACGGGCAACGGCGCCTTCGTCGCGGCTGGAGGTACCGTTTGCAGACACATCCGGAAGTGACTCGGCGTCCGAGTCGTTGGCGTCACCAACAAAATTGCCAAACTCGTCGTATAGGTCGTCAGAGTCCATGCGGCAGAATTAGTGTGAAACAATGGTGATGACGGCGATGATGTAGATAGTCGCGGTGGGTGTTGTATGGCGGACGACTACGCGATGGATGGTGGTGATGGCAGACTGGCCACGGCGACTACAAAACCCATTCGCCCCGGCGACAAAGCTCCACGGCAGCGCAAATGCTTGTGGTCTCCCGTCAGCTTTTGGCGGCCACAGATATCCTGCCGGCAGACCGTGTGGTGTGTGTGTGTGTGTGTGTGCGATTTCTTTGTATTAGCGAAGATCCGATTCTCTTTTCCTTTTTGATTTTTAATGCACCTGGCGCATTTCCCATGGCTGGCCGCTTCTTGAGCCGCCACCTAACAGCGGAGCGATCTCGGTGGCAGCTGGGGGGCAGGCCGTCCAAGCTGGCACGCGGGCATGCTCCCATGCTGGCGTGGCTCGTTCAACGGGCACAGAAGTGTAATGTAGTGTTAGTGGTGTAGTGTTTGTTGCCTTTTCCAAAGTCTGTCCGATCATGACAATGTTTGGTACTTTCTCAACTCGGTCAACAACGTTTTCAACTGCACATCGGACACTTTGTTGGAAATACTAGGCACCAACGATTTGGCCTCCTCGGCGTCCTCACACTCCAAGTTGCCCAATTGGGCAAGCTCAAATGGGTGTAAGGGCTCCAGCGCCTGGTTACTGAAGTCATTCAAGAGCTTTTCCACGGTCTCGGTGGAAGACGAGTTCTTGAACCGTGAGAACAACGACAAGTAGTTCAACGTCTTGTGCACAACCTCGTTGGAGTTGGGACCGGCGAGTTCGATGTTGGCCATGTCGTCCTCACGCTCGGCAGCCTCGTCATCGTCGTCAAAGCTCTGTGTGTTTTCGGTCTTGGTCTTTCTCTCTTTCAACGCTGCTCGGATCAAAAGCCGGGCCTCCGACAAGTTCAACGCAATAAGCTGTTCCTGTTCTCCGCTGTTGGTGATTTGAGTGCGCTGGAACTCCGACCCTAGTTTCAAGAGGGCGGCGTTTTCTTCGTCGTCCATGTTTTGGCCCTTGGCCTTTCTTCTGCGGACGCCCAAGGCGCTTGTGCTGACGTTCATTATTAGGCGGATGTGTTGCGATGCAGAAGGTGATGGGATTTTCCGGATGCGGCTGGTCACTTGAAATCAGATTGACCGTGAGTTATTCGAAGGACAAGATACAAATCCCGTGAATCTACTTGTGCACCTGATGTACCGTTCAACACTCTATTGTTTTTTCGACACCGCGCGCACGACCCGTGTGGAGCCATGCGCGGAGCCTTGGCTACTGGTGTCTCTTGATGGGGCTTTTGACGGCTTAAGCACCAAGATTATGCATTATTAGAGGCACCTACCGAGATCTTACCTTTGTTGGAAACACCCTCGCCGACAAATGGGTGCTTCAACGCCTCTTGCGGGGTAAGCCGCTCGAGTGGGTTCAAGCTGAGCACCTTGTGCAAAAAGTCAATGAGCGAGCGCCTCTCTTTGTTCTCCTTGTCTATCATCAGTTGCGTCATCTTCTTCGAGGGCATTTTGTAGTTCATCACAATGTCCTCGAGGAGCTTGTGATCGAAGTAGTTTTTGTTCGGTTGCTCGACCTTTCCGTCATCCTTTTGTCTCGACTTGGCGAGAAACTCAACGTATTCGTCATGCGACTTCAAGTTGTAAGTTGGTTTAACCTCAGGATCCAGTGGCACGACTTTATTGAAGAAATTCAACAGGTTTCTTCCGTGTTCGAGCATGTGGCGCGGGGGCTTGCCAAGCATATCCACGATTTTGTAAAGCTGATTATACTCAGACGAACCTGGAAACATGGGCAAACCCAAGAAAAGTTCACCAACAATGCATCCAACAGACCACATATCTATGGACTCGGTATACGGCAATCCCAAAATCACTTCTGGTGATCTATAGAAACGGGACTGGATGTATGAAAAGATGGTACGTCGCGTAAAACAAGCACTTCCAAAATCAATAACCTTGATCTCTGGCTTGTCTGGTTGACATAGGAGGATGTTCTCGGGTTTCAAATCACAATGGATAATTTGCATGCCTTTGAGTTGAGCACATGATTCAAGAAGCTGTTTGGTGAAGGATTTGACGAGGTTCATGCTTAGCCCGTGGAACTGATTCTGTTTGATGATTTCGTACAAGTTCGAGGCAAGCAACTCAAACACCAAACAGAGGTGTTCTTTGTGCATGAATGTGTCCAACAACTTGATGAAGCTTCCGGTGTGGCTGTTTTGATTGAGGTACTCTAGGATTTTAACTTCCGACAAGGACTGGTTCAAATATGCTGGTTGTGACTTCACCACCTTGACAGCCACAATGGACTGGTTTGCCAAATTTTGGCATTTGACGACTTGTCCAAAAGTTCCCGAGCCTAGAAGATCCAATACCACGTATTTGCGGCCCTCCTCTGGGCCCAACATGTCATTAACATGAAGGATGTAGTCGCTGTCTTCGTTGTCGAAGCCATTATTGAACTTTGGCTCGGAGGGCTTTGTCAAGACCCGCTTCGGGTTGGAGGTTTTGGAATACCTGAACTTCTGTGGCTGGCACATGGTGTAGGTTTCAGTCAAATACACAGACAATGCGTTAGATGGGGAGATGTGGATGGAGTTGACAGAGCGTCTTCTGTACTTGGGTTGGAAATTGAGGCGCGGGTTCAAGTCGGCCTTGGACCTGACCTTAGTGAACTTGGGAACGTACTTAGTGGGGGAATGAGGCAGCAGAGGGAACACCGGCGCTGCTGGAGAAAGGGACTGGTGAGGGCTGAAGTAGCGGGCTTTCATGGGGATGTTTGTATTGAGCGTGGGGCCAAAGGCGACGGAAGAGCGGCGTGCAAGCGCAGCCTGGGACACGGCCGCATCAGCCGAGAGCGGGTAGCCCATTTGCGGGCCATTGGCGCCGGAGGGCATGTTTGGGGCACCATTGGCGATCCAAGAGTTGGTGGACAGGACCGCGGCGTACGGATTGAACACGGAGCCATCGACCGCGGCGGACATCCGGCGGTCCTGGTAATTGTTGAGCGACACTTCCTGGGTGGTGTAGTACTGGTTGAAAGGATTGTCAGCGCGGGTGGGAGGATGGAGGTAGGGGGTGTGGGCACCTTGTTGGTTTTCGTTTTCGTAGGTGACCGGGAGCTGGTTGGCAAAGGATTGTTTGCGGGACGCAAGAAACTGCAATT
>JAKUBD010000149.1:0-19050 GCA_030563125.1 Metschnikowia laotica
ATCAGGACCCCAGCTACATCAGCACCATCGGCGCCACAAACATTTACCCGTTGTTTCTCGTGTGTGTGGCCAGTCAAGGTGTATTGTTCGTGGCCACTACCATCGTCGACTTGCGTCTTCGTGAACAAGGCATTTTGCCGCCACTCGTCAACGCCCGTCATCGCAACGTTGCCATCGGCACCGTGGTCTCTGCGGCCGTGGCCCAGGGGTGTGTTGTTCTTGTGGCCGCCATCAAAGTGTCCCACTACCCGGTGCTTCATCTTGCCATGGTAGGAGCATTTGTTGTGTTTGTTTTCGTCTGCAGCCTTCTCAATGTAATGCTGACCTATTTCTACCTCCGCCACCCGCTCGAGGACGAGCAAACGGCCATTGAGACCATCACCGCCATTGTCACAGCCGCTACTGCTTCCACTGGTACTGCTACAGCCGCTACTGCCGCGGATTTCCAGCGAGTATACTCAATTTGGCGCCGCATGTGCAAACGCTCTTTCGGAGCCAAATTGGTGTGGATGTTTGTGGCGATGGTGTTAATGAATATCTTTTTCATTTTTATGTGTTACGGCCGCATCTCGTGGTCCTCCACCGCCGAGTGGTGTCTTTCGTTTTGGTACGGGTTACTTTTGATGCTTTGGGCATACGATCTCTCGGCGCCACGGGTGTTATTGGGCCGGTGTAGCTTGCACCCAAAAGCTACCGAACCGCTGGCAACGTTTTGATAGAATGTTGGATGATAGACTGGGTGTGATGTTGTGTGGTTGCGTTCCGATAGAAAGGTTTTAATTTCTCTTCATTTTCTTTTTTTCATCTTATCTAAAGTTTTTCCTTGCATTTCATTGTATTTCATTATGCATTCTATTTACTGACGAAATCTAGTGTACCCATTCTTCATTCCGCTTCTGCACCTATCCGGCTTTTGCTTTTGCGTTTGCTTGTACCGTTGCTATCAATGGTGCGATCGCACAATTGTAGCGCCCCTCATACTTCAGCTCTACTCCCTAATTTGCCACTGCTTTTGCTATTCCACACCCATTGCTTACCATTGAGTTTTTTCCATCTATCGGTATTCAATTGTTCTCACGATCTCCATCATGTCTTGTATGATTTTTGGCGCCACCGGTTTGTGTGGCAAGGAGTTTCTTAGCTACGCAGACAAGTCCAGCTACTTTTCGTCCTTGATCACCGTTACGCGCAGACTGTTTAGCTTTGAAGGTTCCTCCACAAAACAAATTGTGGAAGCAGACTCTACCAAGTACGCCGACATCATTGCCACAGAAAAACCCGACATTGTGTACACCAGTTTGGCCACCACGCGTGGCGCGGCTGGTTCTGCGAAGGCTTTCGTTGATGTTGACTACGGAATCAACATGGAAATCGCCAAAGCCGCCAAGACTGCTGGGGTTTCAACCTTTGTGTTGGTGTCCTCTGTTGGAGCCTCTGCGCTGTCGATGTTTTTGTACATGAAGACTAAGGGCCGGCTCGAGGACGACGTGATTGCGCTTAAATTCCCGAGAACCATCATTGTGCGCCCGGGCCCATTGTTGGGCGAACGTGAGAAACCCAAGGGTTTCCTTAATGACATGAGCGCCTCTGTTTTCAAGTCGCTTCACGGAACCGCCATTGGCAAGCGCTTCATCCACCCCATCTACGGCGCGGAGGTGGGCTGCAGCACTGTCAAGTTGGTTCTGACCCCGGCGCCTGAAAGCACCGAGCCCGTGGTCCAGATCGTGTCGAGCCAGGAGCTCCTCGACTTGGCGGCTGCCGCCTAACTAGCTCGCCGTTTATAATGCTACGACGTATGCCACAACACCAAAAAACCGTCCCGATCGGGTCTATGCACGGCACGTGATCACGACCGCGCGCAGGTCAGAAGCCCTAGATGGGGTTACCCGCGCAAAGAGAGTGTGTGCGCGCATGCGTTGATGAAAAAAAAAAAAGTCTTGAGCTTCTTCGCCATCTACCAACCACAACTAAAATGGGTGCCTACAAATACTTGCAAGAGTTGCAAAGAAAGAAGCAATCTGATGTCTCCAGATTCTTGTTGAGAGTCAGATGTTGGGAGTACAGACAAAGAAACGTCATCCACAGAGCCTCCAGACCATCTAGACCAGACAAGGCTAGAAGATTGGGTTACAAGGCCAAGCAAGGATTCGTTGTCTACAGAATCAGAGTCAGAAGAGGTGGCAGAAAGAGACCTGTTCCAAAGGGTGCCACCTACGGTAAGCCAACCAACCAGGGTGTGTCTCAATTGAAGTACCAAAAGTCCTTGAGAGTCACCGCCGAGGAGAGAGTTGGTAGAAGAGCCGCCAACTTGAGAGTCTTGAACTCCTACTGGGTTAACCAAGACTCCACCTACAAGTACTACGAGGTGATCTTGGTGGACCCATCTCACAACGCCATCAGAAGAGACCCAAGATACAACTGGATCGTCAACCCAGTCCACAAGCACAGAGAGGCTAGAGGTCTTACTTCTGCTGGTAAGCAATCCAGAGGTATCAACAAGGGTCACTTGTACAACAACACCAGAGCTGGCCGTCGTCACACCTGGAAGAAGCACAACACCTTGTCTTTGTGGAGATACAGACACTAAGCGCCTGGTGTTTAGCTGGATTCTTTCGTTTTTTCACGTTTATATTGTACTGAGTTTATAGGCTAGAAACGAAGGTTTTTTTCTTTTCTTTTGTTCCTGTACTTCGCGCTGAGCAGCCGATGAGTTTTTCACTGCGCTTTTGCGTGGGCGTAGATGGAGGTGATTCGAAAAAAAATTCAGGAAAGGCCGCCGCCAGCAGACAGGTGTCCGTGGCCACCCGGCGGCATCGGCGCCGCTCAAGCTGCTGTTTTCCACGCCAGCCTGCCCCAGAGCCGAGTCAATGCACCTGACTTCTCCGCACCACGATTAATACCAATACCAATTAATCGCGAGGGGCACCCGTACACCAATACCCTGGGCACATTTGAAAAAAACTACTTATTAGCCTGACTCCACCCGTTTCTCCCAATCATCTTTTTTGTGCTCGTGCTTGCATTTGGCTACTGTTCGTCCAGCGGTAATTGAATCTCATCTGATCCCATTCACGGACTGATTGACGCAAACGTACCTTTCATACTGATCCACTCAAAATGTCTGACAAAAAGACTGCTATTTTATCCGTCTACAACAAGACCGGTTTGTTAGACTTGGCCAAGGGTTTGGCTGAAGCCAACGTCAGAATCCTTGCTTCTGGCGGAACCGCCAAAATGGTCCGCGAGGCTGGATTCCCTGTTGATGACGTCTCGTCGATTACCCACGCTCCAGAAATGTTGGGAGGCAGAGTCAAGACTTTGCATCCCGCCGTTCACGGTGGTATTTTAGCCAGAAACATCGACACCGACGAGGCCGACTTGTCTGCTCAAGGCATCGACAAGGTCGACTTTGTGGTGTGCAACTTGTACCCTTTCAAGGAGACCGTCTCCAAGGTTGCAGTCACCATCGACGAGGCCGTCGAGGAGGTCGACATTGGTGGTGTCACTTTGTTGAGAGCCGCTGCCAAGAACCACTCCAGAGTCACCATTTTGTCTGATCCACAAGACTACGCTTTATTCTTGCAAGAATTGAAGGCTGGCGAGATCTCCAAGGACACCAGAAACAGATTGGCTTTGAAGGCTTTCGAGCACACTGCCGACTACGATGTTGCTATCTCCGACTACTTCAGAAAGCAATACTCCGAGAACGTCTCTCAATTGCCCTTGAGATACGGTGCCAACCCTCACCAAAAGCCAGCTCAGGCTTTTGTCTCTCAAAGCGAGTTGCCCTTCAAGGTCTTGGGTGGTTCTCCCGGCTACATCAACTTGTTGGATGCCTTGAACTCGTGGCCTTTGGTGAAGGAGTTATCCGCTTCTTTGAACTTGCCTGCTGCTGCATCTTTCAAGCACGTCTCGCCAGCCGGTGCTGCCGTTGGTTTGCCATTGTCTGACGTTGAGAAGAAGATCTACTTCGTCGAGGACATCGAGAACTTGTCCCCATTGGCCAACGCCTACGCCAGAGCTAGAGGTGCCGACAGAATGTCTTCCTTCGGAGACTGGATCGCATTGTCTAACATTGTCGATGTTCCAACTGCTCAAATCATCTCCAAAGAGGTGTCCGATGGTGTCATTGCACCAGGCTACTCCGAGGAGGCTTTGGCCATCTTAAAGAAGAAGAAGGGTGGAAAGTACTGTATCTTGAAGATCGACCCCAACTTCACCCCAGACAACCTAGAATCCAGACAGGTTTACGGTATCACCTTGCAACAAAAGAGAAACGACGCCATCATTAAGGGCTCTTCTTTCAAGGAGATTGTGTCTAAAAATAAGGACTTGACCGAGCAAGGTGTTGTGGACTTGACCGTCGCCACCATTGCCTTGAAGTACACTCAGTCCAACTCTGTTTGCTACGCCAAAAACGGTATGGTGATTGGTTTGGGTGCCGGTCAACAATCCAGAATTCACTGCACTCGTTTGGCTGGTGACAAGGCCGACAACTGGTGGTTGAGACAACACCCAAGAGTGTTGGGCTTCAAATGGGCCAAGGGTGTTAAGAGACCTGAAAAGTCCAACGCCATCGACTTGTACGTGTCGAACCAGATTCCAAAGTCTGAGCCAGAGAAGTCCGAGTACGAGGGCAAGTTTGCCGAGCTTCCTACTCCATTGACCGAGGAAGAGAGAGAAGAGTGGTTGGGCAAGATGTCGGAAGTCGCATTGTCGTCCGACGCTTTCTTCCCATTCCCAGACAACGTTTACAGGGCTGCCAGATCCGGAGTCAAATACGTTGCCGCTCCTTCCGGTTCCGTCATGGACAAAGCTGTGTTCGCTGCCGCAGACTCCCACGACATGGTGTACGTGGAGAACCCAATCCGTTTGTTCCACCACTAAGGTACAGCGAAACCTCTCAGGTACCATTACGATACCACTTAGGCACCAAGGCACTGCGAAGCTACAAAATAGGAGCTTAGTAGAGCAAGCATTATTGCCGCCCACCTGGGGCTCAGACAGAAACCCAGTAATAAATATAAAATGAAGTTAGATAGACGTGCATCACTGGCAAAAACCAGCACATGGCATGCGTAGTGGGAATGTGTAATTTCGAGCGCACATCCTTACACCAGCCGTTTTCATAACGTGTCGTTAGCGCTATGCGCACACGCCTGCCAGCTACGACTCGAAGCGAAACTAAGTTCCTTTCCATCAAAACTTACTATGGCGTCGGAATACAAGTACGACGAGGCTTCAGAGACGTGGCCGTACTTTGTGCTTGGCATACTCGTGTTTGTGCTTTTGCCACTCACCTTCAACTGGGTCACGCTGGTGTTTTCGTCGACTGGCGAATCTCTGAAAAATGCTAAGGGCGCCATTCTGGACAACCACAAGACTTTGCAGTTGCCCAATGCATCGCTCATCGAATCCTTGAGATTCCGTCAAAAGTCCAGCGCAGTTTTCTCCAAAACGTTCTTTTTTATTGTCGCTGGCTGGGCGCTTGTCGGATACATTTGGGTTACCTACGCACAGGAGGTCAGCTTGCAAGGCTTCTTCGACCCCTACACGATTTTGGACGTTCCTTACGGCTCTACCGAACGTGAGGTGAAGTCTAAGTACAGAAAGTTGTCTTTGGTGTACCACCCGGACAAAATTGCCAAGGACTTGGGGGAAGAGGCCAAGAAGGAAATGGAGACTGCCTTCATCCGCATCAATCTCGCCTACAAGGCTTTGACCGACGAGGCCACGAAGCGGAATTTGGAAATCTATGGCCATCCGGATGGACCTCAAGACATGACTCACGGCATTGCCCTTCCTAAGTTTTTGGTTGAGGGCAAGCACTCTTATCTCGTTATTGTTGCATACTTCCTCTTGATTGGAGCTGTGTTGCCTTACGTTGTGGGACTGTGGTGGAGTAATGTCAAGTCCGTGACCAAGAAGGGCTTGTATGTGAATACTGCCAACTCTTTTGTCCGGAATTTGACCGACAAGAACCCCGGCAAGGTTTTCACACCCTACGACATCTTGGACTGGATGTTGGAAGCTGACGAGATCAAGGAAATTGCTGCGGGCTTGAGTTCCGAGAAGACAAGACTGTTGGTACTTTCGTACTTCAGAAGAGAAGATAGCGGCAGTGATGAAGCGTTGAAATTGAAGATTGTCGAGAAACTTCCTCTTTTAATCAGCGGCTTCATTGAAATCAGCACTGTTTTTCGTGCCATTGACGTCGTTTTGGCTGCCTATGACTTGCAGAAGGCCATCTACCAAGCATCTTCGCCACTTGGAAAACACAGAGACTTGTTGCAATTGCCATTCGTTGATCAAAAGGTCGTCGAGGCTCAGTCAATCAAAAAGCTTGGTAAGTTACTCACCTTGTCCAAAGATGAGGCAGGTAAAGTGTTGGGAATTTCGAATGATAAGCAATTGGATGCTGCCTTGAGAATTGCCAAAAGAATCCCATTCATCCGTGTTTTAGACGCATCTTTTAGAGTCCCCGGCGAAGACACTGTCACACCGGGCTCGAGTACCCACTTGGTTGTGAAGTTTCTTTTCAAGTCAGCTGGCTTGAAATCTTGTCCAGAGATTGATGATGAAAAATTGACGGAAACCGAAACCTTCGAAGACTTGAAAGACCCATTGAGATCTAACGAAGACAGCCCAATGTTGCCTTCAGCATACGCGCCATATTTTCCAGGCAGGGTCAGTGACACCTGGGATGGATATCTTGTCAACCAGCTAGACAACAAATTCATCGAGGGAACCGAGGTTGCGACTATGAACAGAGGTGATTTGTCGAACTTGGAGTTGTCTCAGGAAGAGTGGATTGAAGGGAAAGAAGGTGTGGTTCTTATCAGCACATTCAAAATTAAGGCTAATGCGCCAGCTCCTCAAAAAACCGGTCTCTTCCATTTCAGATTGATTTTGAAGAACAGCTCATACTTCGGCAACGATGTGGACATCCCGTTGGAGATGGAGGTCAAGAGCCCACCAGTGAACATCGCAGCAGTCAAGAAGGCGACGGGCGAAGCCGAATCCGATGAAGAGGACTCCGACAGCGATATCTCCGACCCCGAGGAAGACAGCATCGCTGGAGCTTTGGCAGCATTGAGAGGAGAGACTGTCAAGAAGTCTAAAGAGAGTGTCGAGGACGAAGCCGAGGATGAAAGCGATAATGAAAGCGTTTTCACAGATATCAACACCGATACTGAGGATGAGAAGGAGGACTAAAGGCACCTGCTACAGGCAGTTGCAGCTGCGAAATGAAAGAGATGTGAGTAGATTTCGTCGAATACATAAGGAGCGAATGACATTATATACAGCTGGGGCGACGGTCGCTAAACCGAGAGTGTCAACAAAACGGCATGAGGGTTTTCCAAGTTCTGCTGCTTGTAGTAGTCTGAGACAATATCTCCAGATGCGGAGAAGCCGTGTTTCTTATACCATTCAATGGCATCAATGTTGTCGACGTGCACGTGAAGGTAGATGTCGTGAACGAAGCGCAGCTTGGTCTCCTCTGTAAGCCATTTCAAGAGTTCGGCACCGATTCCAAGGTTACGGTAAGCCTTCAACACAGCAAAAGACTCGATGTAGAGCGCATTGGGCACCACATTTTGTACGGGAGCATGTGTCATCTCGAAAGACGCGTTTTTGTGCGATGTGTTGATGAGCTTGGCCTTGACAGCACCCACAGGCAATTCACTGTAGAAGGCCAATTTCACCACTTGCTCACTGCCGAGCGAGGCCTCATACCACGTATCTGGATAAGTCGTGGGCAACGAGACTGAGTTGATTTTTTTGAAAGTGCCGAGATTGTTGACCGTGAGGTCGTCCAAGGTGATGACGCTTCTGCCCATTGCAATGAAGATGATGAGCGGTTGGTGGAGAAGAAGTTTGGATCATGTGGAGGTCGTGCGACGGCTATATATCGGGATTTGTTCAGTTTCGACGGGGAGAGTCGGCGTGGTTTCAACTTTCGATGAAGGGGAGGTTTTGCTGTTCAGAAGGACGACGTCGCTCTCGGTTCTTCCTTCATTTGTGCGTGTTTTTCGATTTTCTAGTACGAAGTGTGTGTTTGCGGCGGCTATTGATAACGATGTGCTACTTTGGTGAGACACTGCGAATGGATGTAGCGGCCCCAGGTGTATCCCACACATAAAGAAGCACAGAAAAAGACAAAAGCTGTGAAAAATAGAAAAAAGGAGAAAGAGAAAAAAAAATAAAACGGAAGAGCCGGTTCCCGAGCAGCAGAAAATCAGGCAAAGTTCAGTTCGTCCGCCGGGATCCTCACTTGGGTTCCCCGCCCACCAGGGCCAAGCTGAAATTGGTTGCGGGCCAGAGCAGGCCCACCATGTGCGTCTGGCGCCATGTGATGTGAAGATGCGAATTATCTATCACACCACAGTTGACCACTTCTCCACATTTCACCGCTTTTTTCTTTACCACAACCACGCCACGCCTCCACCCACCATGCTTGTCACCATTATAGCCCTTTTGATAATCGCCTATTTTGTAAGATCGATAATCGCGGATGTGCGTGAGAACCCGTTGGCAGCAGCTGAGGCCAACGAGCCACCCGTCCAGCAGAAGTTTGTGCCCCAAACCTTGGCCAAATATAACGGAAAAGACGACGAAAAGGTGTTTCTAGCCGTGCAGGGCACAGTGTTTGATGTCAGTGGCGGCAAGGCATTCTACGGTCCCGGGGGACCCTACGAGAACTTTGCCGGCCGGGACGCTTCTCGAGGCTTGGCGCTCAATTCGTTTGATCCGGAGGTGTTGACGCCACTCGACCAGCCGCTCGACAAGTTGGACAACTTGGGTTCCGAGGAGACCGAGTCGTTGGAGAACTGGAAACAACACTTCGAAAACAAGTACAAGGTCGTGGGCACGTTGCACAATCCCGAGGACTTGCAATAGGTTGGATGCGCTGACCTCATGTCTGCCGAAGCAGCTTTTTGAACTGCTCCGTGCTCAATTGGCTACTCTGAAGGCTAACGCCCGGCCCCTTTGGATTTCCACTCTTCGGATGCCCAGCCAGAAGTCTCGATGGGGTGTCCAGCCAGAAGTCTCGAACGGCCAGAAGCACGTCGCCCCGACTCTCACTTCACCTTTGTATTTGCAGCTTACCAATTTTTATCTACATCCACGCAACTGTCCAAACTGTGCCCACCACTTGACCACCCACTGCTTTCCAGAGCCTGCCGCTTTCGTGATGGGCTCGCACCGGCGTGGCCAATGGCCATGCCCGAAAAGTCAGCACACCAAAAGCCGACGAGCCACCTGACTTTCAGCTACCAAAACACGGCGACCCCGTAGCATTCTCTATCTGCCTCTAATCAGTCCTTCGGTCCATTGTCAACCACACACCCCAGCCAGCACTAGGTAAGGTGTGCAAAGTACAGGATCACGAAAAATCGGCCTGGCCGCGCTCATGCTAAATCCTCCTCCAGCACAAGAAAGACACCACCCAATGAGCTACAGAGGCAGGGGCAGAGGTGGCTTCGGCCAGAACAATAACAGCAACAACAACAGCAACAACTCCGGTCACGCGCTTTTCGGCTCGGGCAACCAGGCCGGCGGCGGCGTCGAGGTGGAGATCTTTGGCTGGAACGGCTCGACAGCCGGCGATTGCATCGCCTTCATCAGCAGAAAATGCAAAATCACGGTCTCCAATTATACCGTCAACAACTCCACCGGCGCATTGGTCGGCTTCGTCCGCTCGGATAAAGAAGCGAACGACCTCCTACAGTGGTCCGGCGTGCGCTTTGCTGGCGCTCCTTTGAAGATCTCCAAACTGGCTAATGCTTTTGGTCAGTCTGTTCAGCAGCAGCCGGGAAACAACAACACCATCGAGACCTTGACCATGTTCTTGCGTTCCCGCTACAACAGCGATGCCAAGCTCTTGAATCTCAGCGCCGTGCAGCTGGACCCCACCCTTACGTCCAAAGGCTTCTTCGGGTCCGTGTCCACATCGTCGAAGTTCTTCCCTGCGCTCATGAAAATTGCCAGCGATTGCAAGTTCGACGTTAAGAGCGCAGATTTGTCCCACAACAACTTGTCTGACTTGGCGCCCATTTCTGCGCTAGCGCACTCATTCCCCATGTTGCAGAACCTATCGCTCCAGGGCAATAAAATCACCCGTGTGAAGGCATTTGAAGTGTGGAAGAGGAAGCTCAATCATGTGCGCGAGTTGATTCTCCATGACAATCCGCTCATGAACACAAACAACCCCACAGAGGTGACTAACATAAAATTGGAGATCATGAAGACGTTTCCAAAACTCGTGATCTTGAACGGCGAGATGCTTCGGAACGAGCAGGCCCTCAATCAGATGACCACGTTCTCATTCGCTCTGCCTCAAGCCATGTTCTTTCAGGACACTGACATCCAAGGTATCTCTACCAACTTCATTTCCAACTTCGTCAACTTGTGGGATACGGACAGAGCGTCTCTCATGGTGTTGTACCAAAACGAGTCACAGTTCTCATTGCAGGTTGACTCCGTGCTGCCACATAACCTGAGCTCCTCTCAGCCCACAGATTTTGGCTACTACATACCTCTGTCCAGAAACTTGAGCAGAGTCTCGTCCTCGAAGGCGAGAGCAGCCAAGTTGGGCTTGGGCCAGGAACAAATATTCAAAATGTTTTCGCAAGTTCCAATGACTCGTCATGACTTGATGACCAAGCCGGAAAATTACAGCTTGGAGAGCTACCGACTCCAGCCGTTGGGAGCACTTTGCATCACACTCCACGGTAACTTCGAGGAAACTGCCGCTCCGCAAAACTTGGAGCACCTCAATCAATCAGGCCCCAGAAACAAGCATTCATTCAACAAGAAGACGAAGTTCGTGTTGGGCAAAAAGAGCTTCGATAGAACGTTCATTGTCATCCCAGGACCCAACAGCAGCATGGTCGTTGCGAGTGACATGCTCTGTGTTCGGCCAGAAGCCGACAACAGTGCATTTAAACCCTCGATCGAACCAGTAGCTACTCCTAGTGCTACTAATCCAGCATCCGTCGCGGCCTCAGTGACACCGCAGCCAAGTGCTTCACCCGTGCCAGGTACCGGGCCATCGATAGCAGATTTACCGGCCGAATTGAAGACATCGTTGAACCCTGTGCAACAGGAGCTTCTTGTGAAGGTGCTCATCGAGACAAAGCTCAACATTCAGTATGGATTCATGCTTTGTCAGCAGAGCAATTGGGACTATCAACAGTGCATTGTGAACTTCAAGAATTCTGCTGGCTCTTTGCCCGCCGATGCCTTCACGTAATAATGGGGTACTTCAAAGAGCTTGTACCGGTTGATGAGAGTCTACCCAACGCATGGACAATTGGGACCACACCAGAAGGCTAGAAAAAAGTAATATAAATATTCTATCAAATAAAGAAGGAGTTCAAAGTGGGAAATAGGCGAAATGAGTTTTTACTGATTTTCAGCGAAGTTGGTGAAAATACCCTCGAGCAGAAATACTCCACCAGAAGATGATTCACTACAAGCCCTCAATTGGGGACAGTTGAAAGTGGCTGTCCCACCGAGCCTTATAGGACCCTTCAGCAAAATGCGAAGCGTTTTGGGTCATTCTACAATTGCAATTAATAAAAAATCTAGTAGTGTTTATGTTGGCACTAACAGAATCTGTGTCTTGTTTGATAAGACAGATTGATAGCTGACAAGCGTATTGTTGCCTCGATCCAATGATCAATGCAGCGAGTTCACTGTCTTTTATGAAAAATTTCTCTTAGCTGTGCTCCTTGTGTGTTCACTCAAGAGCTGGCTCTCTTTCTCATTTCTGTGCATTTATGCTTGTCCCACTGCTCACGTTGCCTAAATGCGAGATTCTACAAAATCAGTCAATGGTCTGTGAGAATCAGAACCTGCCTCGCCCATGAACGGTGTGGTCTTTTTCCTCGGGGAACTAACGCCTTACAAAGATTGCCATGAAAAAACGATGAATATTTTCAGGGCTTCAAAATTGCTTCCCAATTACGATTCCAAGCTGCGGTGACAATCACCATCACCGATGCGCATCAGCCGCGTGGCTTTCTATCCTCAGCCAAATCGTCAGCAACCACCAGCAGCATTTTTTCCAGCCAAATCCCACCACTACCATGGAGAGGCCCCTCAACATCGCAATGGTCACGGATTTCTTCTATCCGCAGCCAGGAGGAGTGGAGTTTCACGTTTTTCACTTAGCCCAGAAGCTCATAGACTTGGGCCACTCGGTGGTGATCATCACCCACAGTTACGACAACAGAAGCGGTGTCCGCATGCTCACGAACGGTCTACGCGTTTATTACGCGCCGTTGGCACAGATCTACCGCAGCTCCACATTTCCCACGCTTTTTTCGTCGTTTGCGGTGCTCCGCAACATCTTTATTCGTGAGAAGATCGACATTGTGCATGGTCACGGCTCACTTTCCAGTTTAGGTGCAGAGGGCATTTTCCATGGCCGGACCATGGGCCTCACCACTGTCTTCACAGACCACTCGCTCTTCGGGTTCGCCGACGTCAATTCCATTATGGGAAACAAGATTCTCAAGTTTTCGTTAACAGACGTCAGCCATGTCATTTGTGTTTCCCACACGTGTAAAGAAAATACCGTGCTACGAGCTTCCCTAGATCCGCTCAATGTGTCTGTCATTCCCAACGCTGTGGTGTCCAGTGACTTTGCGCCGGACTTGAATAAACCGCCGTCGAAGCGTCTTACCATAGTGACCATTTCCAGGCTTTTTCCAAATAAGGGTGCCGATCTCCTCACGGCCATTGTACCTAGAATTTGCCAATTACGAGACCACGTGGATTTCTTGATAGCGGGAGATGGACCCAAGTTTCTCGATTTGGAGCAAATGAGAGAGAAGTATTTCTTACAGGAAAGGGTTTCCCTCATTGGCGCCATCAAACACGAGGAGGTCCGGAACGTGATGGTCCGTGGCAACATCTACTTTCACCCGTCGCTCACCGAAGCGTTCGGCACGGTTATCGTGGAAGCCGCCTCGTGTGGCTTGTATGTTGTGACCACCAAGGTTGGAGGCATTCCCGAGGTGCTTCCGCTGCACATGACCAGCTTTGCTGAACCCGCAGAAGATTCTCTTGTGGAGGTTCTTCTCCAAGCCATAGACCGTGTATCTTCCAAGGATATTGACACTTCCACCTTCCACGACGAGGTAGCTTCGATGTACAGCTGGACCGACATCGCCAAACGGACAGAAAACGTCTATAGGTCTCTCACCTACCGCAAGCTCAACCAGCCTTTAATTGAGCGTTTACTGAAATACTACTGCTGTGGTCCAATCGCGGGCAAATTGTATGTACTATGTGTGGTGGTGGATATTTTCATCTTAATGGTGCTAGAATGGTTGTTTCCTGCGGAACATATTGATTTGGCAACAAAGTGGCCTTCAAGGCGGAAACACTTAACTTGAACTGTTGATTAATCTTGTCACGTTGATCGCGCGAGCTTCTTCAGGAAAAGCATCACGTCTCTTCTTTTTTGCCTGGCTAGTTTGAAGTAGGTCAAATCGGCATCATGATTCTTTCTTCTATCGCGGAGTAAAGGCTGTTCTAACCACGGCTCCACCTGCAACAGAGACAGATTTTGGTACCCGACTATATCGCGTAACATGACAATCTCATCAACGAGCGCTTGTTCCCTGGTCAATGCTTTCTTTTCTTGTAACGTTTCAAGAGAACCAATCTGAAGGAACAGCCATTGGTCTCTCCGAACTTGAGCCTCTTGCACCCGAAACTCCAATTGCTTATTGATCAGCATAAGCTTTTGAATCTCGAGTTTGAGCTCATCGTTTTGGCCACAAGCCTTCTTGTATTTTTCTTGAGTGTCACGGACTTTACCATCCTTTTCTTGAACTAAAAGATCTGTGTTCTCCTGCAATAAGTTCACTTGGAGTTTCATATCATATATTTGTTGATCGCGGTTCACCAAAAGGCTTTGCAAGTTCTCAATTGACTCGAGATCGTTTTCCGCCTTCTCCGAAAGCATCTCTCTCATACGTGAAAACCATGACTTGTGTGCAACGTTCATCGGTTGTGCCGATTGAACTGCAGCTCGGACTTCTCCCAAAACGTTTATTGCCGCTTCCAAAGTTGTGTTGTGTCTGGAGAAATTTACAGGCAATTCATCACTCTTTATGGTGATTGTGGAATCTAAATCCACCAAATCATTAAGCACGTCGTTCACCAGGTTTGTCACTGCCGGAATCTGATTTATAGGAGTAGCCAAGTAGCACTTTGTCGAGGACAGAACGAATGGCGAGATTTGATCCAAGGTTTTGTTTAGCTCCAGGAGAAATGCAGTCATCACCAGATAAGCAGGATTACTTTTTAAATCCGGATAAACCCGTAGTATGTGTTGAATTAGCTTTTGCGACGACTGTAGTTCAAAGTGGGTGATCCGAATAGAAAGCCAGCTCTCTGACTCAGGCACAGATGCACTAAGCTTATCTAGAAGCCAATCTGTTTTTTTTGAAATGGAATTGCAGTCAATGACGTGTAAGTCACCATCTTGGATCATATCATGGACTCGGCTCATATTCTCCGAAAAATCCGACTCTAGGCTCTCAAGGCCCATGAACATCATGTTGTCCACCTGTTCTTCATGCTCTATGAGATATTCATAAGCACATATGGTCATCTCAAGCTTTTTGAAAAGATTCCAGATTTTGAAGCTGGAAGAAGATAGAGGGATTGCTTCCAACAGTCCGAGTAAAGTCATGCAGTGAGACCTCACCTCGGCTAAGTGACATAATGACTCGAGATGAGCCTCGAAGGATTCGGGGGTGAGTTTGATGCGTAGAGCCTTCATTACCTCCAAACTTCTTTTTAGCAGTGTGATACTCGAGACCTGCTGCTTATCTTGTAGCTGGAGTCGTTTCAACTCTATTCTCAAATTTTCAACGCCTTGTTCCGGAAACGCACTCGTCTTTGGCACGGATGAGCTCTCGAGTTCCAGGAGTTTCTTCTTGAGACTATCATTAGAGGTAGTCAACATATCTAAGGTTTGCTTTGTTGATTCGAGTTCATTTTGTAGCAGGTCGACTGACTGCTGGAGGGAGTCTTTGATAGAAGAGTTCTCTGCCTCCAAAGACTTATCGATTTCGTGTAGCTCATTGAGCGTTGAAACTGTGGCAGAAAGGTCATCGACCTTGGCACGCAAGCTTTCGTTCTCAATAGTGAGGCGATCGACAAGGCCATTGACTTCGCTGGAAAGCTCAAGTTGCTCCTGCAAATGGCGTATGGTGGACTCCGAGGCTTCAAGTTTCTGTGAAAGCTCATCATAGGAGGCTTTCAAGTCTGAATTGGAGGCAGCCTGGTCGCGTAGCGTTGAGAGCTCGCTGAAAATAACAGACTCTCTGTCATCGGCTACTTTTCTTAATGAGCTCAAGGCATTCTCTAATCGTTTGTTTTGCTGGAGCAACACCAGATAGTCCTCGGCAGAAACCGGGCCAGAGGGGAGCAGCGCCGACACAGCTTTTTCGAGCTCATGGTAGATTTCCAATTCCTCCTTCAAAATGTCGTGGTCGGCGCTGATGTCGGCGTATCTGTCCTTCAACAGCTCCAAATCCTCGACCATCGTGCGATTCTGAGCTCGCAAGTAGTCGTTTTCAACGGTCATGTTTTCCACCGACGATTCAAGAAGGTCTCTAGCACGTACATCCTGCTCTAACTGAAGCGAGAGCGCCTGTATTTTCAGCTTGCTGGCAACAATTTCCTGTCTGGCGTCTTTGAGCTTCATCTGCAACCGGTCCACGATGGAGTTCAAAGAACCCGGCAGTTGTTCGGCGTTTGTCCCGATCAAGCTGGGCCGCACAAAGACCCCACAGAGACCAGGCTTGGAGCACTCGAAATACCGCACACCCTGAACGGAGCCATCGTTCTTCCCCAGTGAGGTGTCGAGCTCAACGCCGATCCATTGGCCCGGAGCGAACTGGGTCGAACCCGTAAAGCGGACGACACCCGGCTCGCCTCTCACAGTCACTTTTTGGCCCGCGGTGAAGCTTGAGTCGGAGCTCGAGCCGGGGCCGGTGCTGGAATTCAGGCCTCGATTTTGGCTCATGGCTGCGACGAAAAGTGGAGGTGTGTTGATGGAGTAGGAAAAGGACAGGACTGACAGAAAAAACTGGTTGGGCCTTTTGCAGGTGCAAGAGGGTCCACGTGCTCTAACTTTGGCGGAACCCGGCGAGAATCTGGCCACACCAATGCAGCTGGTTCTGCAATAAAGAGATGTGATTACCACCCGGGCGTGGCATCAACATCAGGCATGTACCCAAATACGCGCACCACAACAGTCAACACAGCAGAGAAGCTTGGAAGCACCACTAACAATTGGCACAAACGGCAGCAATCGTTTTCTAGCATCCACCACAGCTGGCTTCCAAACCGAAATATATTCACATCCACAGCAGCAGCGAAGCATGTCGTCCAGTGCAAATACAAGCGGCATTATGCTGAAAAAGGGCCACGCCAGTTTGAAAATGGAGCTTCTCAACGAGCAGAAACAAGAGATCAGAGAGGCGTTCTCCTTGTTTGACATGAACAACGACGGCTACCTTGACTACCACGAGCTCAAAGTGGCGCTTCGTGCGTTGGGATTTGACCTCAGTAAGCGGGAAGTGCTTGACATCATACACGAGTACGACACCGAGGATCGAAACTTGATTTCCTACGAAAACTTTTTCCATGCTGGTACGTCCAAATCATTGAAAACAGCCGCAGCGGACTTCGATACTAACAAACAGTGGGCGAGAGAATTCTCAACAGGGATCCCATGGAGGAGATCAGAAGAGCGTTCAAACTCTTCGATGACGACAACACCGGCAAAATCAGTTTCCGGAATCTCAAGAGGGTGGCAAAAGAATTGGGGGAGAACCTCACTGACGAAGAACTACGCGCCATGATTGAGGAATTCGATCTAGACGAGGATGGAGAAAGTACGTATACGTTTAAAAGCACCCGGGAACAAAGAAAAAAGAAAACCATTACTAACACCAGTCAACGAACAGGAGTTCATCAATATCTGCACGGAATAGTGCCAGCCTAATGTTACACCAACGCCAAACCAACAGTTAGATTGCCCGTAGCACCAGAGGGGGGACCCATAGATGCATCACGTGACCATCACCTCAACCTCACCAAAAATTTTCGCAAAAGCCACCGCCAAACCCACCCATAGAACGCCCGTCTTTCATAGCATGTCGTGGAACACAGCAAAAAAACGGTTCCAGAGGGACTTGGACAAGTACCCAGAGGGCCTCCGCAACATCCTTTTCAAGCGCATGGACAGGTTCAACCTCCCCACGTTTGGATCTCTCAGACATGTGCCCGAAAAGGAACAATTGAAAAAAATGGAAGATGTGGGAATCACAGCAGGCGACATGGTCTACGTGACGAGCGGCAAACACAAGGGAAAGATCTCGTCGGTTCTCCTGTACAACGCTTCGAACGACGCCTTCCTTTTGCCGGAGATGATGTCGAAAAAAATCCTCCCCAAGTCTATGTGGGCCGACAACCAAACTAGCCATTTGATTGATTACCCGGAGTTTATTCCAAGAGAGCACGTCAAATTGGCAGCCAAGGACAGGGATGAAGCAGGAAACGTGTCTTATGTGGTTGCAGATGAGTTCTACTTGAAAGATAACTACTACGACTCCAATTACAAAAAATGGTTGCCCCGCCGATTCATCAAGCACCATGACAACATAGAAATCCCCTGGCCCAAGCCTCCCGCAATGCCAGAAGACGACGCTTTGTCCACCAGCACCCAGGCGGCTCACACAAAATCTTATGAGCTTCAAACAATCGCCAAGTCGCCTCTTCCCCAGGGCGTTTTGAGAGAACTCAGAAACCCATACTCGAAGCACAAAAAGCGGACGCTCACGGAGCACGAGGCCCGGAAGCTCAACGGCCCCCAGATGCCATTGTCTATGGAGCAGAAGATCTACTTGGCTAAACAGGCCGAGAAGCCCGTCAAGAAGGTTGAGCCTTTGTCAGAAGAGATTAAGGAGTTCATCGGCTCCAAGATTTTGGGCCATTTGGCCAAGGTCGAGAGCCCTGCTCTTATGGCTCACTTGGACACTTTGTCTGCCACTCACAAGGAGATTCCAGTGGAGACCGCTGACGAAACCACATCACAAAACGAACAAAAGCAGTAGCATCACCACACATGTACATAGAGTAATCAACGGAAGAGCAAAACAATCGTCCGATCGATAGTATAGTTTTCGGGTCAAGCCTGTGAAAAGTTACATTATCCGTCTAGCGATGTCGAACTAACTCATATATATCCTACAACTTCTCGTAATCCAATCTGCCCTCCAACTTCTTGACATCGGCAACCTTACGGACGGCCTTCATCAAGTCGTTTTGGATGATGTAGTCTCTCTCGTCTCTGATGGCAAAGAAGCCAGCCTCTGTGATGACGTTACGGATGTCAGCACCGTTGAAGCCATCACTCATTTTCACAGCAGCCTCAAAGTCAAACTCTCCCTGTTTTGAAATCTTTGCTGTGTGAATCTTGAAAATTTCTAGTCTTCCTGCCTCGTTGGGCAAGCTGATCTCGATCTTACGATCCAATCTTCCTGCTCTCAACAAAGCAGGATCAAGGGTGTCTGGTCTGTTTGTGGCCATGATGACCTTGGTTTGTCCCAAAGGTTCGAAACCGTCCATTTGATTCAACAACTCCATCAAAGTTCTTTGAATCTCACGGTCTGCAGATGTACCTTCGCTGAATCTTCTTCCACCGATGGCATCGATCTCGTCCATGAAGATGATGCAAGGCTCGTGCTCTTTGGCGTAGGAAAACATTTCTCTGATTAAACGAGCAGACTCACCGATGTACTTGTCGACAATGGCGGACGCAGGAGAGAAAATGAAGTTGGCACCGATGGTGGCCGCCACAGCCTTGGCCAACAAGGTCTTACCGGTACCGGGAGGCCCGTATAGCAACACACCCTTGGGGGGTTTGATGCCCACACGCGTGAACAACTCAGGGTTTTTGAGGGGCAACTCAATGACCTCTCTCAATTCACGGATCTGCTCCGTCAAACCACC
>JAKUBD010000150.1:0-19042 GCA_030563125.1 Metschnikowia laotica
TCCGATTTTTGGACCATGCTATTCCAAACTACTTCTGCAGCTGAACTTGGAGAAATTATGGCTGGCGGCTCAGAGCTCACTTTGATATCGTGCGCTGTTTATGTCATTCGTCTGATGTTCGATACGGAAGAAAATTTTTGGTGGCCACCACTCGTTCAATCTCTACAAGACAATTTTCTATCGGGAGTCGAGTCCTCCAGAGTCCTAGAACTTTTATATGTGATTGCTGCATTGTCGCCACAGAAATGTCATAATTGGTCACCTTTCCTCGTTGTGTTGAACAAGCTCAAAAATACTGATAACTCCAAGCCACTTCATAAGTTTCTTGATATTTGTGAGTTACTCCATGGGAGGCTCGACTGGCCATTAGAGGAAAAGATCTTGACACAATTGTATGCCGTGCTTGCGTCTCGCCGTTTTCTGAATTTCAAAGATGAAAATCAAATTCCAAGCGTTCTAGGGGTCATCAGGACAAGAGCGGATCTTCCTGACGGAACAGTCTTTGAGAGATTTTTGTCATCGCTCTATTATTATATGTCAGAGCTCTCCTCCGTGAAAGAAATCAAAAAAATTGTCTCGAAAATGTTGGCTTCCAGTCAGTATCAGTATTCCAAAGAGCGAAAATCTCAGGTCATGTTTGTCAACAGAATCAACTTACTCTTACTTCTAACACAAATTTCCAATGTGGACCTCATGAACCAGTTTTTGACATTAATGACACAAGTAAAGGCATCGGCGGATATTTTTGTGATCGGAAAGTCTTTGAACGCATTAGAAGTCATTTTTGAGGGGTGCAGAATCAAGAGGAAGCAGATGTCTTCAAAAGCATTTCACATTATCTTCGAGGCTTTGGAATACTTGGATGATACTAAACCAGAGGTGTTAGACTTATTCAATCGGTATATCTTTCTTCTCAGCTATGTGTTCCAGGGAACTTCAGGAATAGATAATACTGGGGCTGTTGATTTGTTTTCCATATTGGGCGAGTTGAACTGGGCCAAAATTCCAAATAAGCTTGGCCTTGATTTGCTAGGTATCTGCTTATTTTCCTGCAATGAGCTAATATCACAAAGGTTTGTGCCCAACGAATCCCAAAACCACGCAATCGAACAGTTTCGGAAAGTTTTGACACAATTTTTGAGCAACAAGATGGACAGAATCTCGAAGGCTGTACCGAGCGAAGACCAGATTTTACAGGACATTATAGAGCTTTCGATACAAATCTGGAACTTGACTGGTGTGCTTGCCAGAAACCATCATTGGAACGTCATGATGCTCCAGAAGTTTCTGTTTATGGGCGATTCATCACTGAGAATACGATTTTTCCCATTTTTCTGTTTAGAATTTATCCACTATGGCAAGTTAGACAATTTCGTACTAGGCGAAGTCGATAAGATACTCCTTGGGGCATTTCTTGATTTGAAGATTCTGGATTACACATTAAAGCTTTACACCTTAATGAACCAAAAAGAAGCATCGATTTTCTACAGCAGAAAACAGAATTATCAGGAATTTATTAGCACCCAAACTCTCCAGACTTTCAGATTGCAAATAATCATTCGTGTGCTTAATAAGTTGTGTACATCGGCAGATTTTCATATCGGAGAACGAGTACAGATTCTCAAGGGATTTGTGAAGAGATTGAACGAGAAACTAAATTCTCATTCGAAAAGTTCTAATTACATGGATATCACGAAACGTATCTTGGAGCTCTTGCAGAGAGCTGGCAAAAAGTACCTTCAAGAGTCTGAAGATTTCTGGGAGCTTTGCGTCAAGCTCGGGTTTCCAAATAAGCGACTTCAGATTAATTGGACGAATTCCAGCGAGGAAGAAAGACTCAGATTACTCAACGATGATTTTATTCTCTCTCTTATAAGCGGGAGAGAAATTACGCTTCTGCTGGGTAATCGGATTGATGATTCTATCGACCAACTTCTTTACACCTTGGTCGAGATATACTCCAATGCTATTTCTCGTTCAGGAATTTTTTGGGCGCCTCTTAGCAAACTTTTGCACCATGTGCTTAATGAGATACAAGCTTTTCGTGTACAATTGAACACTAATGTTTTTTTCCGGTTTTTGTCTCTCTTCAAACACATTTCCATGCAAGCGGACACGAGCAAGGACTCAAAATACGTTATGTTTGAGTTGCAAGCTGTGGATGCATGCAACATGATATTCCAGCTTTGCTACATCTTTTTTCAGGGCTACAAGGACTTGGATGATGTACAAGACCAGATAAAGGAATTTATCGTGAATTACTACTCGCACTCTTCTCATCGGTCATCTCATGTCTTTTCAAATCTCAATATCGGAGTCATAAGATCGGCACATAGCTCTTCATACCAACCTGACCAAGATCATACAGCTGGCGAGTACGTTCGAGCTACTCTCGCAGTAAAATCTAACATGGAGCTTTTAAAAGACTTGCTGGATAAGGGATCTGAGGATCTCAGGCCCTTGGACTTCGACTTCATATTATAGATACAAGCAGTCTTCCACAACAGTTTATAGACAAGCATTAATCGTTTATTACAACCCGCGCTGATTTTTGATGAGCTCAATTTCAGCTTCCAATTTGTCTTTCCCTTTCTTCACCTCCAACAATGCCACGACAGCCCTTATCATTTCGTCATATTTGGCCATAGTTTTCCGCGTAGGCATGTTGGGCTTCCATGTAGTTCCCCCGGCAGTGGGTATATCTAGCTCCTGGAGCACACTATTGACGCTCTTAAAAACAGATTGTCTCTGTTGTAGGCCCGACAACTTTTGGGTGGACCGGAGAATGACGTTGGAGGTGAGACGCTCGTTCGCATGATAATGGAGACCGTAAGCTTCCTCTTCTTTCGTTGTAAGTCTTTTGGCGAGAAGTTGTTGAATGGCGCTCGGTTCCTGCTTCGTTTGGCCCGCCTGTTGCTGCTTCAAAACACCCGCAAGATGTTGCTGTAGATGTGTTTGGAAACCTCGGTCTCTGCGGTATGAAGACGATGCAGCCTGGGGGATTGGAGGAGGCACGGGATCTGCGACCACCTGGGTGGGCTTCTGCAGCATTTTTTTCTTGTGATGCTTGTCTAGAATCATCAAGTTGTTGTATAGATTCGTCAATCCTTGTGAGGACTGGTATTGTTGAACGGACTGTGACGACTGCGGAGAATCAAGCAAGGAGAGGAGGTTCGACCTTTCCGTGAGCATTTTTTTGGCAGCCAATTCGAAGCGGCGGGCCTCGATCACCAACGATTCCTCCTCCGCGATCTCTGCGGGAGTCCGCTTGAGAAGACTCTCCAAGTACTTTTTGCGCTCGATCTCGGCGCTTTTGGAAAATGCATCGAGCGAATCGAGAAGACTAGGATTGCCGGATCCATTGTGGCGCAAAATCTTGTTGCAAATGCGGTAGAAATGCTCCTTAAGATCTTCCATCGTACGATGATACTTTGCTGGGTATCTGTCGTTGATAATATGCCACTTGAGCTCGAAGTCTTTGCAATACAAAAAGAGCACCTTCGTTTCTTCGTATGTCCATTCTGCGACAGGAGCATCTGATGCATCGCCACTTTGTTCAGCTGCTTCTGAGGGATCTGTGTTGCCTGTATTGCCCGTGGAGGCCACAGTGGCTTTTGTTGCTGTTTTTTGTGAGGAAGTTTCAACGCGTTTTGCTGGAGCAGACTGTGAGCTCTTCTTTTCGTTATCGCCAACTTGCTTAGTGCTGGAATCAACAGAACTCTTCTCAGTCTGCCCATTCGAGCTGGCTGCCTTCAGGTCAACCGGAGTTTCCGAAGAGGTTTTTTTCGTGCCATCCTCTTTCGCAAGCTTAACGGACTGAGATTCCTCAGCCTCGACGCGCTTTTGCTCCTCTGCTTTGGCCTTTGCCTCGGCCTCTCGTTCCTGCTTCTTCAATTTTTGCTCTCGCTTCTTCTGCTCCTGATCCTTGATTTCTGTCATAAAAACGTCATACATCGTCTCATCCACTAAATCCGGAAAATCGATGGACACGTTGAACTTGTCGAAAAAGTACTCTTTCTCGCTGCTATTTGCCTGCAAAAGCTCTTTGGACCCTTTTTCCCAATGAGATAGCCGGGGCGCGTGGGAATTACGCTTGTTGGCGACAAAAGGCATCTTTGTCCAGGGGGATACTCTCTGTTTGCGATCTTTTGCTTTCTGCATGCCGGAGTTCATGCTGACAGGCGGTGTATTGGGGCCTAAAAGATTATAAAGCTCTCGCGCCATGCCTCCTTTTTGGAGCACAGGTGCTTCAAGCTTTTGCCGCTTTTTTTGCTGTTGGCCGGAGTCATCACGTTGGATGTTGAGAACATCAAGGATGTCGTTGGCAGACATTGCACTTCTTCGTTGTGGACTAGCTAGCGGTGGTCTGGTCTTCCCACCTCGGCCGAGTGTTGTTTGAAGTTGATAGAGAGGTACGGGTGTTTTGCACAGACCATGTCCATCCGATCGAAACATTATCGTGTTTTCGGTTTGATCTTTGATTTGTTTTTCTCTTTTTAGCGAATCTACAGTAGTCTGTGTTTTCAAAGTTCTCGCTGGTGTGGTGACTTGAATCTTGTGCTCATCATGGTAAGGGACCCATACAGCATGTCTGATAAATAAATATATTAGTCTCTCGAATTCTCTAACCAGTCGAAGGTTCCCATCTGTGTAAGACGACTTAGAGCTCTAGCGAATGCAAATTTTTCCTCATCGTTGACGAACATGGAGGCCTTTTTGGCAACTGACTTGTCAAACCCGTGTTTCACCACCAAGTCGTCATCGTCGAACGTGTCTTCTTCTCCTGTTGTCTTTTGCTTGTGAAATAGTTGATAATTGTCCAGCAGCAAATTTTCTGGCTCAACAAACAAGTCTTTGAAAGCAGCAGCAGAGGTGGTTGCTATCGAGCCATGTGCGTCATAAACAGCGTCAAGGAACGTGATAAACCTTCTCACCTCGTCCCGCACATCGATGGTCAAGTAAGGAATGTCAGTGATAATGAAAGACTTGTATGTGTTAGCCAAAGTTAAGTAATCGCCGGCACTCAAATTTTTGCCGCAAAGCTCTGCGAATGTAAATTGGGCAACATTGGGCCTGCTGCTTTTGGGCACGTGTAATTCACGACCCCAAACAGTAATAGTATCGTGGGTGCTGATTTCTTTGTTTTCGTTTTCAGCATTGAAATATTCGTACCAAGCATTGATGTGCTTCCGACAGTTGGCCAAGTTTGTCTTGCTGTGATACTTCACACCAGGCTTGGGGAAATAGTAGACCGAGGAGGCTGGACGCGGAATTTTTCTGTAGTCAGTCGGAGAGTTCAAGTAAATGACCTTTGTTTGTTTTTTCAAAAGCTGGATGCATGGAATAAACAGCGCACGTTGGATTCCGTTTAAGTAGAGGTCATCAGGTGCACGGTTAGAGGTGGCGAAGAGAATGACTCCATATTGAGGGCTAAGAAGCAATGTGATAAGTCTTCTCAACAACATCGCATCCGCAACATCTGTGACCTGAAACTCGTCGAAACAGAGCACTGTTGATGTCTGAGCAATCTCTGCCGCTAAAAGAGGAATAACGTCCAAGTCAGCGTGATTATGTTCTCTTTTGAGCTGGTATGATCTTTTGTGAAGATTTTGCATAAACTGGTGGAAGTGAAACCTTCTCTTAGGTAGGCTTTCAGGCACCGTCAGGTAAAACAAATCCATCAACATCGTCTTGCCGCACCCCACATCTCCCCAAAGGTAAACGCCCATAACAGGGGCTGTTTGGACTTCACTGGCATCAAGCTCTCCATGCTTCCGGAAAAAACTCAGAAATATTTTCAGAAGACCTTCTTTCGGTTTCAAGCTGTCCACATCGGGCGTTGAAACAGTTGGTGGTCTGTAATGACAGATGGCATCGTGAAGCACATCCAAACTCAGGAGTATCCTTCTCTGGTACGGATCGTCTCGAAGCCTCCCACTGGATACTTTAGCATCATAGCATTCTACTGGTGAGAGTTGTTTAGCGGATGCATAAAGCCTATTGGATAAGCGAGGGGAAAAGCTTAAGCTGCTGCGCAACAGCCGAGTCAGGAATAAAAACATGGAACTAGTCGTGTGACTTCCCTAGATAGTCGAAACTTGATTTTGACTGTATTCTTTGACCATGTGTCCAAAAGCCAGTCAAATTTGTGCCTTGGTGTATTGCTTTGGTGTCGTCTCGACTTAGGGATGGGTCTTGACTTGGGTCCTGCTTATTATGAAGTTTCAGTTTCGATCCTATTGGGTCCGGGGAAGATATACTGCTTATGCAGGATATCATCAAATCCACGCGAGTGATAAAAAACTCTCAATGCGGGGAGACAGCGATTCGCGTGTTCAAGATGAAGCTTTATCGGGTGTCCGTCATTTCGAAAAGGAGGTCATCATTGTCGAATTCAGTATCGTGCGTGCTCGTGCGGTTTTGGCTTGCTTGTGTTTTTGAAGGGTAGAAACTGGATTCGTCTTCGTCCTCTTCAAACACATCCTCATATTCCTTTTTGGCATGAGCGTAAATTGATGGAGATGTAGCGAGACCAGATACAGCCTCTCGGTTGTCAATTTGGGGTCGATGCGTAGCATGTGCAATAGTGGTAACAGTCAGAGGGTTAGAGACCAAGTTGGACTTTTGAGAATGGACGTAGCCTCGCGAATCATGGCTTTGGGAAGCAGAGTCTGGCCCAGAATACAGTCCTCTGAGACGAGATGAGATGCTGGGCATTTGAGGCTGATTGTAGGAGCCCACGTGAGATGATGTGGAGGAATAAGAGACCGGATCAGGACTAAAACGCCTTTCCGCCAGACTTGACAGTTGCTTTCTCTCATCTTGGTTATGTTGCAAAACCAAGCTGGCATTGACACTGTCACTCAAATGCTGATAATGGCTCTTGAGAAGCTGGAAACGTCCTATAGCTTCAAAGTGAGAAGAGCTGTCATTGTGAGGTGTTTCCAAATTGGAACCCTGATTACTATTGCTCAAACGTAAATCGGAGGTGCCGTCGATCATTTGAACAAAAGAGCTTATATCATCATCCTCGTAGAGTCCACTGAACGGTGCATCGGAAGAGCCCAGCCTTATACTCGCGCCACCGTAAGAGGGCGCGACGTCGGTGTTGGACCCTGTGACAAACTTCACCGATGTGTTGCTAAAGCGACGGCTCTGTCTGGACCCGAAAGATGACGAGAACCGAGGTGTGTTCAGTGAATAATCTTGCAAAGCCTCATCCGATGCCACGTGTGAGCCATGTGAAGAAGAGATTGAGCGTGGCACCAGACCGCTTGCAACCAGTGGGACAGTGATAGCGGCCGTATTAGAGGGATTAGACGATGAAGTGCTACCTCTAGGATTCCTGAGTAGCGCTATAAGTGAAGCATTCGATCCCGACCGATTGCTTGTGATAGATATTCTTCTTTCCATATTGGAGCTTTGAAAACTCGTTGAAACCTGGCCAAGGGGTGGCGAAGTACTGCTAATGGATTGCATTTTGAACGGTTGGATGCTGGGACGAGTTTGGCCTTGATGAGACGCAGAAGAAACTGGCATTTGCTTCGACCGAGAAACTTGTTTGGGTGACAGCTGGGAGTGAGTCTCCAGGCTGCAAGGCAGCACGGAGTACTTTTCTCTAAAGTTGTCAAACGAGCCACGGGTCTGGCGACCAGAAGACACTGTTCTGCTAACGGACTGTGCGGTTTCTTTCTTGTCGCAGCTCAGAGCTTCTTCCGTATGTTGGAGCAGCGGAGGAGCCGACCGTTCCTTGGTACTTCCAAGCGACCGTGCATTGGCGTCTTCCATGATTGGATGGCGGTTTTGCTCGGTGAGACCTAGCTTCTGCTCTTCCAACTTTTTATCTTTGCGCAAGAAATGGCTTGACAATCTCTCCTCGTTGTCTTGCGCCTTGAAGTTGTAAGCATTGCGGTAGCACACTGAAACTTTCAAGGAGCCAAGAGTAGTTTCAATGGGAGTGAACTCTTTTTGCGTAAGATGCTGCGAATGTGGAATGATGGACTTCGACAAACCGACACGGTTTTTCGAGCTTATGGTTTGCTTGCCGTCGAGAATACGGTTGTGGAGCCGGAGAGCGATGCTGGGTTGCTGTGCTAACAGCTTTTTGAGTTTGTATGCTGGGAAAAGCCTGAGCACGGTGTATATCATGCGGAGTGCCACGATGGCCTGCTTGTACACAGCCGGGAGCTCGTCGCTGACAGGAGGAAGGGCTGCAGAGCGGTCGATCTCGACGAGCCAGCGCTCAAGAACAATCTCCTGCTTCTTGGAGCCACCTTCTGTCACTGCCCAAGAGTTGCCGGACTCGTCCTCTAGCAAGACCATTTCGCGCGGGCTAAGTTGGCGGAGGTCGAGGAATGTTTCGATGATCATGGGCGGGAGCTGAGACACGTCGCCTGCGGATTTCCACGGCTTGAGGTCCTGGCGGATCCAGTCCGCTTCAGAGCTGTATGTATGGAGATTGAACCACTTATTGATCCGCTGGCTGGGCCCGGAAGAATTGCCGGAGTTGGCATCCAGCGTGGCTCTCGCCAGCACGATCACCTGCAGCGTTTTGGTGAAGAAGTTTTGCACCACCTGGAGCAACTTGGCGTTCTTTTTGCCCACCCCCGAATCTACCGAATTCACCGAGCGTTGCAGATCCATTGTGACGCGTGGACCGTGGATGCTGTTGTGTAGGGCGGGGAATGGATGGCGCTGGAAACTTACTGTGGCGAATGGGAAAGAGTCACGCGATCTGTTTTTTTGAGGCTTTCAGAGGGGACAGAATCAATTCGAACTGAGCGAAGCAGATTGCCGTGGTATTTGTAAGCGGCCGGCTGAATCGTGTGACTGGAAGGGCAATTGTGGGGTTCCAAAGTCGGCTTCTAGGCAAGATCACCTCGTACGCTGGGGAAAGGCTGCGGTGGAGCAGGGGAAAAGGGATGTGATGGCCGCGCGGAGAACAGCGATACTATGAATGGGGACGACGCAAATTGGGCCGGATCCTGGTTTAATCGATTCACCCTTGATGACAAACGTGTGCGGTAAGCCAACTTGCCTACGGGCGGGCCCTGCGACAGGTGATTACGATTGTGGGCCTGCAGGAGAACAGGTCCCACGCTAAGACCCACCAACACATTAAAGGCGCCTTTACTCCCAGGAGTCGTTTTTTTTTTTTTGCCTGTCCTTTACTCTTTCTTCTTTTTCTTTACTTTTCTTCTTTCTATATTTTCCCTCAGCTTGCGCTGATTCAAGCTCGGTGATGGGCCTCTTGCTCACCCATCTCTATGGTGCCCCGCTTCCCCACCTTAGTGAGATCCACTTGGTGGAATGTTTACATGATGCAAATGGCTTACAAAACCGTCAGCTTTTTCAGTCCCTTCAGCGCTCTGTTCCCACTAAGCAAGGGCTTGACGGGCACAGATGTTCAGGGGATTGATCAAGAGAGCACGCTGGACCTCTCTCCGAGTGCTCATCTTCGTGTAAGCTTCGGAGACCTCTCCGGCAGATCTCTTAGATTCGGTGAGCAAGGCAGTCGAAAGAGCCATACTTGTGTTGAGATTCTCCCAAACCTTAAAGTCACCAGGAAAGAGTATGGCAAATCTTCTCCATACCGCAGGATCTGAACCTCCTTCGAGTTTGTCATTGATCTCTCTGAGAAGCTTTGGCACAAGTCTGTGTATATCGCCTGCAAGTTCTCCTATCAGCAAGCCTTGTAACTCTTCTTTTATAGCTTCCAAGTAGTCACGGGAGTTCTCAGCTCGTGAAATTGCCCCGAGAGTCAACACAACCAAAAGAGACGATCCATTGGTTTCGATGAAGTTGAAAAGCTGATCGATAGCTGCAACCTTGGCATCCTCAGAGTCCATGGCGTAGAGCACTTGAGTCACCAAAGTCACGGCTCTCTGCGACAGGCAATTTTGGTTCAAAATGTGCTGAAACTCCTCTAAAGCCTCCTCGTACTGCTCATTGAAGAAAAATGCGAGACCAATGACAATTCGGGACGAGAGGATGTCTGCATTCGCCTCCTCTGTCAGCTCCTCCTCAGAAAGGATGTCCAAGGTGAATTGAGCGTTTTCAATAGCTGCCTCGTAATTATAATCACCAAGGTAAATTCTCGCCAAATTGGTTTTCATCTTTGCAACCTCCATCAAAACGACAGGGCTTTCGGAATCCTCGTACTTTTTCTCCAACATGGCACAAAGCCTCTCGCCAATATCAATGCTGTGGTTGTACGTTTGACATCTCTCGCTTAGTATCAATGCAAGCTTAAGCCCTGTTTCATTGTTAGGCTCGAACTTGAGGAAGCTCAGAATTGCAAAATTCGCGATACTGAACTCTTGAGCGGCTTCAGCATCTTTCGAATCACTAGAATGTCCGACGCGGTGATTGACAATGGCAGTGGCGTAACACAACTGCGCCAAAGGCAGCATTCCATTGGATATGATGTACGCGTGAGTGGCTGATCTGCGTGTCTTTTCCCGATCACCCAACGCCTCTGCCGTCAAAGCATTTCCTAACCAAGGCATTGAACGCTCAGGCGCGATAGAGGTGGATCTATCAAATGCCTCTTGAGCAAGCTCGGCATCGCCCTATCTCAAATAAAGAGCCGCCAAGTTTGACCAGGCCGAGGTATCTCTAGGGTCATAAACGCTAGCTTTGATGAAGCAGTGTTGTGCAAGCATGGGCTCGAAAGAAACATATGCATTTCCAAGCAGAAGCCAGTATTGCGCATTTTCGGGCTCAAGTTTGACCGCCGTTTTCAAGCACTCGATGGCATTTTCGCGGAAAGATATCATTGGTTTCTCGGAAATGAGGAAGTAGTCAAGGTAGGCTAGTCCAAGATTATATTGGGTGCAAGAGCGGATCAACTTGTGATTGTTCTGACTCAACTTAATAGCAGCACGAGCAGAGAGAACAGAGAAGGAAAGAATCGATTGTAAGTAATCTCCCTCTTTGAACAATGTTTCCGCCTTCTTGACAGTGATTTCATCATCATCAATACCCTCAACATCAGCAAAAATCTTTACAACAGTCCCCATGGGCAGCTCCAGGATATTCTGTTGAACCTTGATAATAAGTTTGAGACACTCGCCCAAATATCTCCACAAGCTCAATGAGTTTTTGTTGATCGCCTTGCACTTTGCAATGGTTTCAAGCGCAAAGGTGTTGACATTGAGCGTTCTCTTCACAAAGCCTCCTAACAAAAGCTGGGCGCTGTACAAGATGCTCATTTCGATTGTTGCGTTTAAGATGCACTCAGAGTCTGGGTTCATATCCAAGGCTTTGCGGAGAATCTCGAGACCGCTTGAGTAATCGCCAATCAAGCAAACTGCTTGTCCCAACATATACCATCCGTACCAAAAAGAGGGGTCTAATGTGGTGACATGTTGGAAAACTTTGATGGATGCGTCAAGCCTACCACAATTAAAGTAGGCTTCGCCTAAACCACTCCAGCATTCGGTATCCATGGCTTGCATCCTAAGGGCAGTTTGAAACCACTCAACAGCCTTTGCATCGTCCTGTCTGTTAAGTGCAGCACATCCTAAAACTCTGTAAGGCCATGCTTTATCTTCGGCCTCATAAAACGGACTCATCAAGATACGCCTGCTCTTTTCAGATGACACCACACGCTTGCAAAGAACGTCTGTGACTTCCCAATCTTTCTTCTCGGCTAGAGCCTTGACCAAATAACGAGCAGCCAAAACTTCACTAACACTCAACTCGAAAGCTTTATAAAAACACTTCTGAGCCCTATTTTTGTCTCCGAAATGATCATTGAACAAAACCCCCAAAAGAGTGTATGAAGGTGCGTACGTTTTCGAGTCCTTCAAGGACTGAACCAATAGAGAATGTGCCTGTTCAAGGTTTTCATGTGAGTTTTCGTTTTCAAGCAAGTAGCTTTTGGCCAACTTACACCTGATTTCAGCACGCATTTCTGAGGATGTGGAAGAAAAACCTTCGACATGCTTCAATGCCAGCTCCAAATTTTGACGGCCCTCAACGTACTTTCCTTGTAAAACAAAGCACCATCCGAGTTCTTGTAAAGCCCGAGAATCCGTGGGAAAGTCATGAACAACACCTGATAAAATATCACAAGCATCAGCAAGCTCTCTCTTAGCAACCAAAATCAAACCTTTACCAATTAAGGCCAATTTATTAGACTTGCTTGTTTCGAGAATTTTGTCGTAAAGCTGGAGAGCCCTGTTAAAGTTTTTTGGTGCCTCATGGTATGTGTAGACATTTGCCAATAGACACAAAATGTCGTTCTTGCAGTTAGAGAGATTGAGGCCATATGTGCGATGCAAGTCAGCCAATAGGCGAATGACCGAGGAGCACTTTTCTTGAGCGGCCTCATACTCGTGACTGTGAATGTAAAAATTGCACACAATTCTTTGGGCCGTTAATGATTGCTGACATTTAGCGTAACCCTGGAGCATGAGGTCCAAAGTTTGGCTGGGGGAAAATTCCTTAACTTCGGCATCGACTTCGACATCCACGTCCTCGGTTATTTCGTCAGATGCCTTCGCGGCAGGTTTCAGCAGGAAAAGATCTGGATACTTCGCCGTGTCGAATGGGCAGAATTCGCTTGTGAGAAAAGCAAACAACACGAGACCCAATCCTTCGTTTTTGAATTTCTTTATGCATCTTATGACTGTGGACTCATCGAGGTCTGCGAGCGACTTGGGGTCTTGAAGGTCAAGATGCAAAGTCCATGTGAACAAGTCATCAGTATCCAAAAGCACCAAGTCTTCGGCCATTTCTTTCACCTCGTTAAATATAGAGGACTTCTCTGGCGAGATTTTCAAAAGAAGATATTTGTATTTCAAGAACTCCACCTCGAAGGACCTGCGAGACTCATCATCGTCACAATAGTTGAGATACATGGCGTAAAGCTCGGATAGGTTTGACTTGCTGCGGACCAGCCATTCGATGCTGTTGAGGTGGGCCTTGTTCTGGGCAGAAAGAATGCGAGGAAGCTTGGTGCGTTCTTTTGCCAAAAGCTGCCTGACTTCCTGGTCCTCGGTAGTTTTGAGTAGAACCAAGAGCTTTTTGACGAGCTCGTCAGGCCTACCAAATGCATTTGCCGACAATTCGCTCAACTCAGAGCCGGGAAGAACGGATCGAAGGAACAATTGATGGAGGGCAGGATCATTCTGGTACTTGTGTTCGTTTAAATAATTGTAGACGTCCTTCACAACATCCGCAAAGGGCAACTGCTGATCACTGAGCACACGAATGTAGTCAGCCACCACCTTGAAAAAGTTCTCATGGTCATTGCCTGCCTTGACCAGCTGAAAAAGACCCTTCCAGCCTAGAATATTCTCTGGTTCCAAAGCAATGGCTTTTTTGAACAGTTGCTCGGCGCGAACAGGGTCTGAAAGAAGCTGGAGCGACTTTCCCTGGAAAATGTAGGCGTAGTAGCAGTTTCTGTCGAGCTTGAGTGCCTCCTTCGCGTAGTAAAGCGAGTCTTCGGGATCGTTGCGCTCGATGGCGGCCTTGGACGCTTTCAACAGCTGTTTAAGCGACATTTGCGGGCGCGTGCAGGGATGGGGTCGTGTTGAAGCTCACGAGTATGCAGAATTCTTGCAGGTTTCCAATTATGAAACGAGCTGGGTCGGTGAAGAAGAAAAGCGTGAAAGAATGCTGTTTGGCGCTTGTCTGGAGAGGTGCCGCCGCTATGTGAATGTAGTGCGGCAGCCGTGAGCGGACGGCGCCGCGCCAGACAGACAGGTGGACCGCACGTGACTTCCTCATCACAAAATTTGAGAGTGGTGGAAAAGCAAACCCCAACCATCCCGATCCCGTTTATCTGGCAGCGGCAAACTCGACACGATGTCAGCTGTGCTCTCGGAAGCTTCGAAGACTCAGTCGCCGGCGTCGTACCTCTACACGCGCTTGGCCGCAACCCATTTGGGTGAGCCTGCCGCAGTGGTGATCTCTGCGTTGATCAGCTACGGCAGATCTACCGCCAAAGAACTCGCCAGCCGCACCGGTATTCCGCTCAAGCAGATCAAGACGGTGTTGGTTTCGTTAATCCAGCTCAACTGCATCCAGTATTGGCTGGATGTTGCCGGTACCGCGCCTCACTACGTCTTCAACGAGCGGGGCATGAAGGTGTTGTTACATGGAGGCGACATTGTCACCCATATCCACGCGGCGTACGGCGAGCGCGAGGCTGAGGTGGTGCAAAATGTCATTGAAAATGGCAGCGTCACCGTCAAGGACTACATCGAGTCGTTTGACGATGCCCAGGCTAAGCTTGATGCCATGACGCATCTTGTCCGTCTTTACAGCGATGGTTGGCTCCGCAGAGTGCAGCCTTGCGACTTCCAGCCGGACGAGGACGTGTGGAATAAGCTTTACCAAGAGACTTTGAAGGAAACGCCCCGATCGGCCACCACCAGTGAGGTCAAGCGTGTGGCTGAGGCCAAAGAGAGAACCAAGATCAAGTTCAACAACCACTTTTCTGCCGGCACCGACACGAAAGACGTGTTTCACGTGGAGAACGGGCTTCACAAGCTACGCTCTCACGTGTCTATCACCACCAACTTGGCCCGTTTCGAAAAGGCGTTGCGCTCGCGTGCCTTGACCAACTTGGCCAACTCCAGACTCGGCTTGATTACTTCCCAAATCTACTCTGCATGCTGCTCTTTGATAGAGCAGAAGTCGCCCGATTTCCATCACCGCCACTTGCACGTCACCGGGCTCATTGTCGATCCCGAGGAAAAGCACATGTTCTTGCGCTCGCTCGAAAATGCCTTGGTCGATAGCAAGCTGACGGTGTTCTCCATCAGGGACCTTGCGAGAGCATTGCCCGAGGACCTCGACTTGCGCAATTCGATTTTGACCCACAACTTCTTGAAGCCCGCGAAAAGATTGAACCCAGATTCTATGGGCCAACCCACCAAGAAGATCAAGTTGGAGGATGGTAGCGCAGCTGTGGAGGTGGATGATTCTGATATGGGGCTCGACATGGCCGACAACGACTCTGAACACGCTCCGCTCTCTTTATTGGCAGAACACTTGCGTCTTCTTTCCCTGGGAAATGTGACCTTCTTGTTCGAGGTGTCCCCTGGCTCATACTCAATCCCATTTCTACAATTATCAAAGCATATTAAGCAATTTTACCATGACGCGATGATCAAAGCTACTCTCGGACCCAACGCATTCCGCGTTCTCAAGTGTATCAAGGCCATGAAATTGGTGGATGAAAAAGCCATCTCCAACCTGGTTTTGCTCAAGGAAAGAGCAGTCAAAAACGAGGTGTATCGGTTGGTCACAAACAACGTTGTGGAAATCCAGGAAGTTCCCAGAAGTGCTGACCGTGCAGCCCTGAAGACCTTCTACTTGTTTAGACACAAGGAGCACGCATCCTACATGCACTTTGCGCTGTCGCTTCTATTTTCGATGGGCGAAATCCTCAGCAACATTCAAAAATTCAAGCTGGAGCACCGCATTCTTCTCGACAAGTGTGACAGAGAAGACGTGAAGGGCAATGAGAAAGACCTTCTTTTGGAGTCGGAACTTCGAGTGCTCCGCGACTTGCAAGTGCGAGAAATCGACAACTTGGGACGCTTCAACCGCATCAAATGGCTCTACTTCATTTTCGGTGAGCTCTTATAGTCATTAGCATAGCATAGCTCTAACGGCTGCACATGCAACCGTTTGGCATCGTGAATTCAACACTTCAATGAACGTGGATCATGAAATATCGATGCCCGCGTCACGTGACCCATCGCAGCTCACGGTGCAACTCATGTTCGCGGCAGCGTAGTAGTACACAGTAAGCCTAGTGTTTTGAGCAGCAAACTGACATGGCCGGCCAGGACTCTCGGGCAAATTCTCGGTTGCACAGGTCTTCCGCCACATTCACAAACGCCTCATTCACAGAAAAGGACAATGACAATCTTTTGAACTGGATCGACAGCCTCCAAGTGCGAGTCGATGAAACCCTCTCCAGACAGAAACTGGAGCTCCAAACGCTTCGGACGGACTTTCAGAGGGAGCAGTTGCGAGAAAAGCACCGGCATTTAATCCACCTGGACAATTTCGACAAGCTAGCGGCCGTGCTACCTGTGGATCCGAATGCATCAACGCCCAATACTGTACCAGCGGCGGGAAACGACATAGGAGATTCCTTTTCCTCGAACAATCCGCTGTCGCCTTACCCGGACCTGCTCGAACGTCGAACCAATGGGTTGGATGATCTGGATGAGCAAGACCAAGTTGCGGATGATGACGACGACATCGTGGAAATTCTTTCGAGCGATGCAGAACAGGAAACAGCTACAGGCGCCAATGGCCAATACGAAGATTCCGAAGAAGAGTATTCGAACTCAGAGTATGATGACCGATTAAAGCATATTTCGAACCACGAAGACCAGCATGATGTCAGAGACTATGACGAAGAAGAGGACATTGAACAAATCGACTCGGCAGACTCGGACGTTCAAGAAGAAGTGCCTCGGTACACCAGGGCTTCGGCTCATGGCTATCGGGATGAATCAAGCCCAAATGAATTGTTCGCTCAATCACTGGCCCCCACACATAGGACGTCGTCTGGGGTCCCCTTCAGGGTTGAAAATGGTCGGCCAAAGCTCATGGATACATGGTCGTACGGCGGACAAACTCAAGAAGAACAAGACGATTCTGCCCATTCCTTTTCCGCAAGCTCAGAAGCTGATGTCCAAGATGGTGATCAAGACGAAAATCGAGATGATGCAGACTCCGTTTCCGCCGCAGAACAAGAGGAGCCTGAAGAGATTTTTGCAAGTGAGGAGGAGCCCAGTGATGATTTATCAAGGACAATCGCACAAGAGGCGTCTCTACTATTATCTACGCAACCACCAACAGATACTGTCAATGTGTTCGATGAAGCTATTGACGAGAAATTAGTTGAAGACGATGCATCTGAAGACGAAAATGAATTTCCCTTAGAAGAAGACGACATTAATATCGATGAAGACGAAAATGAGTTTCCCTCGGAAGAAGATGACAACAATATTGATAAAGACGAAGACAATAATAATAGCGAGGGCGTAGAGGAAAACATTGTTTCCCTCGATGAACTCAGAGAAACTTACCATGAGCCAGCTAAGTCTGACCCGGAGGAGCAGTTGGACGTCATGTCGCAGTCAGATTCGGGAGAAGAGGAGCATCACACACCCAACATTGTCACCAAGGAGGAGCAGGCTCTCCTCAATGCTGAAAACAAGGATCTTTCGGGTGCGCACGAGTCTGAACCCGTTGTCCAGCAGCTAATTAGCAATCTTGTGGGTGAGACGTTGCATTCTCATAACGTGTTTGAACAATTGGATCCAGAGGCCTTTGATGTCACTCGCACTGCCTTAGAGGCTCTTGCTTCGAGTCATGTCCTACAACAAGAACATTCGACTATCGATCCAGAGCTGGACGTCTCGTATGCTTCTGCCGAAATTGCATATCACGATCTTCCCGAAACCGAACTTCCGGAACCAAAACTTGGAGAAGAGGTTTCGATTCAACTCCAAAATGATTCATCTACAGACTTGAACGAAGATTACGAATCTGCATCTGAAGGGGATATTCCTGATGAGAATGACTTCGAAACCGCGAATGCTCAATTTTTGCGTTCAGAACTGCTTGACAAATCTGAGGAGATCAGTTTCGAAGAATCTCACGGAGCGTCTCCCAAAGACTCTGCTGAACTCTCTCTTGTGCCGGAGGCCAGCGGCCTGGATAGTTCCCCTGGCATTGACAAAGTTCTGGAAGCTGTTGCGAGCCCCGAAGATTATCCCGACTCTGAACCGGAATCTGATGATGAGGCAACCGAATCACAGCATCCAGTGTTTCGTACAGTTGCTCCAATGAACCCTTTTGACGTTCTTAAGGAGCTTCGCCATACGCAAAGGGAATTCAAAATCAAATTGAATTCTGTAGCTCAACTCAAAAATGAATTGGGAATGCTGGACACAGAGTCATTTAGTCTGAGTGATACACAAGAGTCGTTAGACGAGATTCAGCCTGCGACGTTGAAGCCTGAATATCCTGTTCTCGATGTGCTACAAGATTCTGTTCTTTTTTCCGAGGATTCGGAAAATTCAAGTGTTGACGAAGAGTCTGACCAAGAGGAATATTCAGGTGTCGTGATAGAGCCGTCAGTGAACGATGAAGACGTCGTTGTTATTTACGAAGAGTTCACTGAGTTTGAGCCAAGAGTCCTTCTCGCACCCACGTCTGTCGAAGAACCTTCTGCTGCTGACCCGGTACAAAGGAACCATGGCATGTCATTTGAAGTGATTGAGGGTCTGTCCGAAGAAACTTCGTCGATGCCCACAGGAGTCCTTGAGCCGACTGAAGAGCCAGAGACAATTGTGACTGAAACATATGAAGAGGTAGACGACGTCATTTTACCCACGAACATCGAAGAATTGGAGTCTATGCGCAACACACCAATCCCCGACTATGAATTAGCTGCAAGTGATATTCCGGCTGATTTCGAGGCACGGGAAGTGACAGGTCATGACACAGAGCTGGTTAGTGGAAAGAAAAGAAGACTAGAAACTTCAAATGACTCACAGGAACCGACAAAAAAAAACAGAAAGTTTTTCCCCGTTTTCGAACCTTCGAGATGGAATATTTTCACTCGCTTGCGCAAATCTTATGGTGGTAATATCGATGTCGATGATTCTGGCGACGTGAAAATGCAAGATGCAACGAACGAAACACAAGTTCAAAAAGAAGAGTCCACTCTCTCTGATGACGTGATTGAAGTGCCGCATCCTCATCTGCATGGTAATGAACAGTACGACGAGAGAATAGAAATTGAGGAAGGGACTTCAACAGATGATGAATCAACTTCAGTTGATGAAGAAGCTGATACTTCTAATGCTAATTTGCATACTATTAGCCAAAGTATGGAGAATCATGAAGACCTCTTTGCAGGGTCTCCTCAGGCGGAAATAGAAGCCGGAGATGCTAATTCACGGGAGGAATTACACACGGAGCTCGAGAGCTCGCACATGAAGTTGACATCAGAATCTGAAAGTCTTGAAATGAATGGTGATCACGAGACTAAAGA
>JAKUBD010000151.1:0-19085 GCA_030563125.1 Metschnikowia laotica
ACACTCGGTGTCGAACTCAACCCTACACCTGCTTGAACTGGCCCCGCATCTCACCAGCGCAATAGTTTCTTCTTCTCCTTCAAGGTTTTGATGAAGCGGTGGGTCTCTGTCGCCCTGGCCTGCAAAGAGAAATTGTAGAGACCCTCCATGAAAGTGCAGAAGATCGAAAGCGTCTCGCTGCTGCGGAAGAGAGAAATGTCGAACAAGTCCTGGCCCTTTATGAAACTGGTGGGGTACTTTTCCTTGACAATGTTGTACAAGCCATCTTCGGATCGGAAATCGGGAATGCCAGCGTTACACGAGATACCTGCTCCGGTGAGTACTGTTGTTTTCTTGGCTTTGTAAATCGCTTTGGCCACCTCATGGAGTCTGATGGCGTCTTCTGTCGATGCTTTTTGCCAGTCCAGGAGATTTAGTGTTTTCATGGCGTCAATTTCAATTTGTTAATTTGAATGAGTGTGTAGTTTCTGTGTTGACGGTGTTGAATGCTGAAGGGAAACGAGCCTGTTTTTTGTCGATGACTGAGGGATGATCCTATTCTGGAATTAGCAAGAAATGATGACCAAGGGGATGAAAAGAAAAAAGGATGAGGATGAAAAGACAAAAAAGAACGTGTATGTTGTGGTTCAAGACGTGAAACGAGAAAGACAGATGTGTATGCAGCGTGTTGTTTTGTGCCGTCGAGTTGAAGCTGCCACCAACGTATTTTTTTTTCTTATGCTCCTTGTTCAACATCTGTTTACATAAGTGCCTAATTGGTTAAATTACCTATATCTGTGCCTGTGCGCGCATTAATTGCGAGCATATCCGGGCGTCGGCCACCGCATGTTCAAGTGGAGTAAGCAGATGTAGACACACGCGTCGTCGGCCATCGCGAAACAACCGGAATTCAGTTTATATGAAGTGGTTGTTGATAGTATACATCGGGGCCTCTCTTTAATGCCTTGGAGTTGCGGCAGCTTTGGAACACCGTGCCTGTCCAAAATCGGCAGATCACGGTCGTGTTTTCGGCATGTCGGGCTGCGCGCATCGTTGACGCCTACAACGAACAGACCCACATGGCTCGTGGCTCACGCCTCATGCCTCATGCCGCCCGACTTGTGGCTAAGAGTTCGGGGCAAGCCAAAACGATGCTGAGCTTCAGTCTCTTGCAGTGCTTCCGATCGTACCCATGGGATTGGATTGTCAAATCAGCCCGTGATTCGTGTCTTCGTTCCCGAGGGTGCGCGCGGGACATCTGTAGATCTAACAATGCAGAGTAGTGCCCTGACGCCTCTTCTCGTCACCTCCTTCATTAAGCTTGCGTGGAGTTCACTGCTAGCTCCATGATCAATCTGGTTGCAAGATGCAAAAATGGGTATGCAGAGAATGAACTCATTTCATCGACATCCTGTCTTGCAGGTGGTTCACCCGATGAATTCTCCCAACCATCGAACTTGAAGTCAACAAGATAGTTGTTAGGTTCCAACTGGAACAATTGTATTCTCATCTTCATCAAATCGGGAGGCACGCACTCGCCGTTTTTTGCTGTCTCGTCCACCATGGATGGACCATATCTCCATCTGACTTTGATTGTCCAGAGCTCTTCTTCGGTAGGCTTTGACCACTCGGCACCAAGGTTTTTCAACGCACGATAAATCTCACCCATGACATCAAGTGGGTATGAGCGTGATCTGATACCAAAGTGCCATTTCGTCTTCAGTTTCTTAGAAGACACAGGCGTGATTTTGCTCTGTCCCATATCACCTTGTTGCATCATGAATGCCCGATGGATCGATGGAAGCGAAGATGGAAGGATAGCAATGGTTGAATTGGGTAATGTAGACAAATCAGGCACCGTAGCTAGAGTCTGGTAAGTCAAAGATTGCAGAACACCCGGAGCCTTGTGGCTGGCGGAACTATTAGAGGGTGCATTGTTCCAAGCTGGAGGCGGACTCAGGGACAAAAAGGTTTCCATGTTACCAATCTTATTCTTCTTCAAATCCTTGACGAGTGAGTGGTTCTCCTTCATCAACAAATAAGCATCGATGATTTCATTTGATTGTTGATGGGGATTTTGTTGCTTGTTGCACGAGTGGATAACATTCAAGATTTCGTCTCTGTCGTATCCCATTGTCAAAGTCAAAGCGCTAATGACATCCTCGTCCACCTCGATCTTGTTGCGGACAGTCTTAGACAAGTCTGGAGGCAACAAATAGTCTTCGATTCCTTGCTTGAACCACTCGTCCTCCATTATTTCGTGGATTGTGATTCTGTTCAAGGGATTCACAACGAGCATCTTCGTCAATAAGTTCTTTGCACCGTCCGACAAGTACTTGGGCAAAGTGTAAACACCATTGCTGATTTTCTTGAACAAAGCTGGAATGAAGTCGTCGTCGAATGGCAAGCGACCACACAACATGACATACAAGATGACACCAGAGGACCAAACATCCACTTCTGGGCCGGCGTATAACTTTCCACTTATAACCTCGGGCGCAGCGTAGTTGGGAGAGCCACAACTGGTTTTGAGAAAATTGCCGTCGGTCATGATGTTCGACAACCCAAAGTCAGCAATCTTGACGTTTAATTGGTCATCTAACAACAAGTTCTCGGGCTTCAAGTCTCTGTGAACAATTTTGTGTCTATGACAGTACTCAACTGCAGCAATGATTTGCTGGAAGAATCTTCTGGCCTCGTCTTCGGGCATTCTTCCTCTTTGGACAATGTAATCAAACAATTCCTTGCCTGCGAACTCAATGACCATGATAATGTCGTCCTTCGACTTGATAACATCGTAGAGTTTGATGATATGGGGATGTCTCAACAAACGCAAGTAAGAGATTTCCCTTTCCACTCTTCCTTGCATGTCAGACTTCGCCAAGGTCTTTCTGTTGATAATTTTCAAAGCAACCTTCTGGCCCGTCGTCAAGTGCTCGGCCAATTTCACCTTACCGAAGGAACCTTCTCCGAGGTTTTTTAATATTTGATACTTTCCGATTCTGCTACCGGGGGTTGACTTCAACTCATGATGGTGCTCCTGTGCCCCTCCGCTTTCGCCTGGGGAATGGAATTGTTCTTTATTGTTTGCTTCGGACATGGATTGTGTAGGCCATTGTTGAGCACGTCAGGGATTTCGATCTCGATATTACTGGGCCGCGCACGCCTGTGACTGGGTGGTTGGAGGGAGTCACTGAGCCATGGAGGAACACCACGAGAACACATTGGGGGCACGACCTCCAGATAACTATGTATATAAAGATTCTGCATTTGTGGGTCGCTTCGTCTTTTATGTTCGATTGTAGTTTGTTTTCCGAGGGGGCTTGGACACTCGATCCAGTCTCTTGTCGTCGCCACGGTTAGCAGAGGTCGGCCCCTTCCTCGGTCTGCCTTGAACAGCCCTATTTTTGTTGAACGCTGTACGGCCTCTGATAATGCTTTCTGTTTGCTGCCAGGCCTCTTCGTCTTTGCGCTTCTCCATTTCCCGCATGCGTATCTCCACTAGTTGACCAGGCACACCGTCTTTGGATGCCTGAGCATCTAACAAAAGACCCCACAACGCCCGACAAAATTTAAAGCTCTCATCTTCTCCTATTAAGTCATCTAGCTGGTTTCTTATGGACTGTATGTCTGGTGAGGATGTCAGGTCGGCCACTAGTAGCTCATAGATCAACTCCACTGCCACATCATCATCGGGAAGCTGTTCCTCTAGCTGTTGCGCAATCCAGAGCTTAATTGTAGGTAGGTGTACCTCGGTAAGGTCGACGGGTTTGCTGAAAAGCTTTGTAGACTTGTCACGCTTCATGAGCACAAGTCGGGTTGGTGAACTTCTGATATGTTGATAACTTTGCGCGTCGTGAGCGGTGGCTACGTGAATTTTGCGACTACCGATGTGACTTGTGTCTCACGCAGCCGTTTTTTGTGAACAATTGTGAACTCATTTTATAGAAAATGTCTTGATAGCATCACAACGTATCAAAAATGAAAATAATCCCATTCGTGTTTCAAGTGCATCCAAAGCTTAGAGGCTTATTATCATTTTCTTATTAATGATTTGCCAAGAAGACGCCCATCTCGGAATACATATACCTCTACCTTAGTGATTATCCAACTGCACACAAGGCACTTCGAAACGGCTGCAAACACTAAAGAAGTGTTTAAAAGGGTCAAGGAGCCCTGTTTCAAGCGGTCAACTGTTTTTTTTACATTAGAGTTCCTAGACGGATTCCAGCCAATTCACTGTCACCAATGAACCTCCTGCTCTACGACCTGAACATGTTGCTTTTCAAAGCACCTCCAGATCCAAAAAGCTCCAAGCGATGTTCTGAGGTCGTTATCCGAGCAGTACAAACTTTGACTCCTTTGGAAAATTACACTGCTAGCATCACTTTAACCTACTCGAGCAATATCTGGACTCTGGAGGGCTCATTTGCTACCCAGACACCAAAGGCTGGTGGGCAATTGATCCAGGGGCGAAAGCTGGACGTCGTTTGCCCTTTCAAGAAGGCCGACCAGCTTCAAATACTAAAAGAGAGCCAGAGTGAGGACGAATATTTATCTGGAGGTACCTATCCAAACCTCAAAGAGTTCAAAGATCATATGAATCTAGAAGAGGATGCCCGGTTTTTCGTCATCAAGTCGTATAGCGAAGCCGACGTTCGGGCATCCATGAAAAATGGAATCTGGGCATCTACAGAGTGGGGTAACCGGAGATTGGATGACGCCTACAAGTCAGGTGGGAGCATTTTTTTGTTTTTTTCGGTGAACGGGTCCGCCAGGTTTTGCGGTCTAGCTCAAATGTGCGGGCCAATAGATTTTACGAAGGCGAGTGATGTATGGACCGAGCCTTCTCGGTGGAAGGGCATTTTTCCGGTGAGATGGCTCACGGTAAAAGAGGTCCCGAATCGATTCTTTCGGCATTTGCGAGTGCCCTCGAACGAAAACAAACCTGTGTCAAACTCAAGAGATACACAAGAAGTCCCACTCGATATCGGAGTGGCCATGATGAGCATTTTCAACAACGCGCGGTAGTCGTGCCACTTATGCGCTCGTCAGAAGGCGCACTCCACATTCGCCTTGTCAACTCAGGTTGTTCGTGGAATATTTGGAGCACGTTAAAAATGTTATCCCCCAGAAACGTGAGAATCAGTGCACGTCCGTTTTCATCAACCAGAGGTGCTTGGTCGAAAAGCTCTAAGAAAACTACCAAGACTAATGCACATCTGGCTGACACTATTGAGTACGGTGCCATGTCCAAAGCTCAGAAAGCTTTCCTTGACCGTGTCATACGAGTTGACCAGGCAGGAGAGCTTGGTGCAAACTACATATACATGGGTCAATATGGTGTTCTTGCCTCGAAGTACCCACATTTGAAGCCTGTTTTGAGACACATGTGGGACCAAGAAGTGTATCATCACGACACATTCAACCGACTCCAAGCAGAACGCCGCGTTCGGCCATCGTTGCTCACGCCTCTTTGGAAAGTCGGAGCTGTTGCTATTGGTGCGGGAACTGCTTTGATCAGCAAAGAAGCTGCGATGGCGTGCACCGTGGCTGTTGAGACTGTCATTGGTGGCCACTACAACCAGCAATTACGGGTGCTAATGAACCAATACAACATAGATGCTACAGATAAAGCGACGGGTGAACCTATCTCACCGGAGGAGCTCTCTGAGGCACTTCGTACGAGTCCTGAGCTACTGGAGTTGAAAAAAACAATCAGTCAGTTCCGTGATGACGAGTTGGAGCACTTGGATACCGCTGTCGAGCACGATGCCAAGAAGGCCGTTCCATACATATTGCTTACAGAAACCATCAAGTTGGTCTGCCGTGGTGCAATTTGGACTGCCGAGAGAGTTTGAGAGGGACCAAGGGTAGGTGTTGATGATTGGTTATTGAGAAAAAAAGAAAACGCGAAATCAAAAATTACGAAGCGTTCGAGAAAGAAGCGCAATACATCCAGAAGTAAAGAATTAGACTAAATCCAGCCTAAAACATACCGCTTTTTCAAGAGGCCAGGACTCTTGAGAGGTGGCATGGCGCCCTGCCGCGCGTCTCATACAAAGCGGGCTCGGTGGAGGTCGCGACTGCATGGTGGCGCATCATACAAACAAAACACCAACAGTGTACTCACACGAAGTCCACCTGATCCGCTGTGCTTCTGTCTCCCCTGTTCCATCTGACCTCGGCATCACAAGGCAAGATGTCCCGCCTCAGTATAATACGTCCGCACGGGACGAGTCATGGCCAGAGAGAGATGCACCAAAACAACGATGAGTTCCCATTGTTGGATTTCAAAGAGCTATCGCTTTGCTTACAAGAATGTGACTTCGTGGCTAACGAAGACCTCGTTTCCAGACCCACAGGCCCCTACATACGAGCATTGTTCGAACAAATCTTGGATACTTTCATGGGCTTCTCGAGCGAGTTTGCACTCTCCACTACACGGAGTCTCCTCAGGAGTAATGATGGGGGGCATTCCAGTAACGGCGACGATGCAGAAAACGCTAGCGATGACAGTGCAAACTTTCAAGATTCAGTCAACTTGCTAGTGCTTTTCCGTGCCGCGAATGTCATGCTACAAAAGTGCGGAATTCACGATTTAACCTTGATGGATCTAACCCGCCCAGAAACATCTCGCATCAGGCGGATCTTGAGTGGAGTGATCAACTTTGCTCGTTTCAGAGAAGAACATTTGCGTGACTGTGAGCCCCTAGCGAGAGAGTCCGAAGAAGGGTTACAGGAGTTACGATCCGTCGAGGACCAAAACTCGAACCTATCACGAAGGATAATGTCTCTTCAGGAACAACTCCAAAATGAGCCACCCGAGGACACCGTGAAATCCACACTCGCTCAACTTAATACATACAACTTGAAGCTTGAGCAGGAACTTAAAAAGTTGCAAAAGTCTCAAGAGGTGTTGCGAAGAGAACACGGTGCATACAAGGATTCGAAAGCGAGACTTCTTGAAAAGTTGGAAGATAATCACTACCTTATATCCGAGTCAACCAAAGAGTTAGAAAAGCTCAAAAGCTACCTTTCTGTGGACTTGCCATTATTGCAGCGCGTTCTTGAAGACTTGAAGCAGAATCTCTCGAGCACCGAAGAGTTCTATCATAGTTTAGAGCAAAAATTCCGTTCCAAGGGCAGAAAGCTCGACACCATTTTAGTTTCTGAGGACGAGCTCCGAAATCTCATTAAAATCGCTCAGGAAATTTCGAACGACCTCAAGAAGTACGAGAATGCAAAGGAAAATCTAGCCACTCAGACTGATGAATTGGAAAGAAAGAAACATACGTCTGGGGAATTGCTTGTACACATTCAAAGGGTAACGAGGCAACTAGAAAAGGCCGAGGAAAAAATCAAAAAGCTTCACCAGCAGGCACTGGAAAGAGAGCAAGCGGCTAATGAGAAGTTAAAAAAGCTCGAAGCAGAGTATGAAAGGCTCATGACGGAGAGAGAATCCAAGCAAGAACAGCTTGACCAAACGAAAACAGAAAACTCCGAAATCGAACAACAAATAGATTCCATGACATTAGAGTTTGATGCTGAATATCGAAACACCGAAACGGCGGTGGCCAAACTCAACGAGCATATACGAGAGTACTTGCAGACCCTTGAGGAGCATGTTTAACACAGTAAGAAATTTACGATAATCTTCATATGTGGATTTGAATGTTTCGTCTCAATTGTCCAATATATACTAATAATTATGAAGAATACTCATCTCCTTTGATGCAAGTGAGCATATCATGACTCACAAAAATTTTAGATTTTATTAATGCCATCGTCCACCTTCATTTGCTAAGGCTTGCGACGGCTGTTTTTAATGTGAAGCTACCCGCGAAGAAACTCCATTAGTCCCATATCCTTTTCTTCCGGGCCTGCTTCGTGAAGGGTGCTTTGAACCGACCTTCTGCGATTAGGTGCGTGAGAACGCAAGCGTGATTGCTCAGGTGGCACCGATTCATCTTCCGGTATTTGGGAATCATCAAGAAGAGAGCGTCTAGGAGACTTGGTCGAAAGATTGGACAGTGAGAAGACGCTTGCTCTTCTTCTACCACCTGAGCTAGGAGCAGAACTTGTTGACTGTTTCCTAGACCCGGCGACAAAACTCAAGGTATACCCGTCAAGATTGAGCCTATTCTCGGGCTCGCAGAAGCTCCCACTCAACAAATTCGAAAAGTCGTGCTTATTTTGGGATTTCTCGAAATCATTACTTTCATTGCCTGCATTGGCAATGGCTGCTTCATGCGCAGCACGAAGATTATCCAGCTTGTGTCGCATGTAATTCGCCTGGAACTTTGCGATGTTTTTTTCACTTGGCAATTGCATGAAAGGCAAACGCAACCAAGACAATAAGCGACGCCATCTTGCGTATTGAGTCATGTCAACAAGCAAAAGTCCAGAAACCAGACCGGAAGCCAACTTTCCAGAAGTTGGGATCGATGAAGAGTCGCCAATGCTGAATGAATTGAGCATTGACTGATCGAGTTTAGCAGCGTTTGCCTTTTCAAAATTGCGCATGATTGTGTATTTCCAAGGTTGTTCTCTGTAGAAGAAAACACAGGAGTTGGCAAAGCCCATGAACGGTTGCATGAACGCTCCCACACAGTTCAACCAGACCACAGGCCCGTGTTTTCGCTCGTAGTTGACTTGAGTGCAATACAAGATGAATGGGAATAACCAAACGGAAATGTAGGTGAAGGGGTAAATGAAGATGGATTTCATCTGCTTTTCGATGAGTTTTTGTCTTTTGCGGAAACTTTCCAAGTTAGCAGCAAGAAGTTGAGGGTCATCCAAACAGTTCTCAGTGTCGAGCGGCCCACCAGGAGCATCTGTGACGGCTTCGTTCGAAGGGCCAGAGTTAGATTCGGAGCCCGAGGTCTCATTAGAGCCATGCAAGGCATCAGGTACGGTCATTTTCGGGAATATATGGTTTCTAGCTTCGTGATAAAAAAACATCATGGAGGAAAAGAACGAAGGCTTGTAGTCAGGGTTCATATGGTGGGTAGGGGCACGCTGGGGCGGGTGGATGGAGGTGAAGGCATTTTGGAGGGCACGGAACTCCCGCAAAACGTGGATGTAGATCATGCCGTAGACAAGCAAGATGATGATCACGATGAGCAAGCGGGGGCACCAACTGAGCACAGCTCTGTACCATGCCGGCTGCTGAGGCAAGTAGCACCAGCAGACGTAGGAGCCGTAACCCACGCCGATGTAGGGAAGACTGGCCAAAGCCAAAGGGATTAGGACACACAAGCCGTAAACAAGGTATCTGAACTTATAGAGGCCGCCCTCCACGCGGTCGGAGTTGGGGATCTTGACAGTCAAGGATGGCTTGAAGATGAGAAGGAAGATGTGGATGGCGAAGGCGAGAATGGCAAAGTCGGCGCCCTCGATGGAGGTGGCCGATAAAAAGCCAATGACTTGGCAGAAGTGTCCGTTCCGGTAGGACAGAGCGTAAGCGAGCACGCGGGCCGGGAAGATGAGAAGAATGATGCCCTTGAGGTAGTCGAAGAAGAGCAAGAATGCGATGAGCTGGTGACGGAAGACCAAGCGGCGCGGGTCAATGGCCAAAAACATGTAGATGGCGGCCATGCAAAAGAGAATGCTGGCGGCAGAGGCCACGATGGCCAACACGCGCTGTAGCCAGTTTTCGTAGGCGCTGAAGAGCGACGTCTGGTCCGTACTGCGTTTCAATAGATGCATTAGAAGCCCGAAGGTGCCCGTGTCGGGGCTCGGGTCTGGAACCGGATTGAGCCTCGGAAGTGCGCTCATGGCGGCGGCGCCGAGGAGTCGGCGTGGATGGTGAAGATGGAGGCGGGAAGGGCAGACGAAGACGGGCCAGCGTGAGCGGCGGCGGGCAGCGGCGGGCAGCGGCGGGCGGCGAAAGAGGAGGCGACGAGACGACAGAAGCCAGAGGTGTCTTGAGTGATGTCTTTTGTCGGGTGGCGGATGGCGGATGGCGGATCGATGGACGACGCAGGAAGTGGTGGAAGGGCCAAAGGACGGACGGGGAGTAGAGCGGGAGATTTTTGCGCGGCCGCGGCTGTGCGAAGGAAAGCCAGCATTTAGTTGGCGCGAGGGTGGATGATTTCGGCCGCGGCGGTGCGCGCGGCGCCCTGGACCAAAAACGATGGGTGGGGCGGGCGGATAGAAAAACGCAGTGGGGAGAGCTAAAATACGACGCGGAGGAAAATGTGAGTGGGAATGCGAACGAGCAGAGAATGAAAACAAACAAACGAACAAAAGCAGACGGAGCTAGGTTCGGAAGAGGAGAAGAGGGTCGACTTGGAGTAGCCCGGTGCAGGTGGATCGAAGAACGCGTGGACGACGGGCGCCAACGCTTGTTATAGAGAGGGACGGCCGAGCAGGTTGAAGTGGGCCCAAAAGGCGCGAGAAGTGCTTGGGTGCGAAACGGTGCAAGAAGCAGCAGAGAAGACAAAACTAGGAAAATCGATGGATGGGCAGAAACCAAATAGCACCAAACAGCGGGCTGTTCGAGTTCTCTGGACATTACCGGCAAGTGAGTGCGCAATATCTGCTTCGAAAGAATAAATATGAAAACAAGCTTTCTAACCTAAGATGAAAACCGCCAATCACAAGTGCCCGCTCATCAGCGCTTAATCCATCTCGCTTCCGAAGAGGAACGTACTGATCCGGCCCCAAATCGTCTGCTTCTCCGAGCCGTCTGCCCGGAGCTTTTGCTGGTTGGCTAACTGAGCATGGTACCACTCCTCGTGCTCCTCCACCTCCTTGAGCCCGGTGACTAAGTCCACCTCCTCCGGCTTTTTCCACTTGGTTTTCCAGAACACCTTGTAGACACAAAACACCACAATGTCCACGAAAATCATCAAGTACGAAAACAAAAATGTGCGGATCGACCAGCCGCCGGGAATGAACGTGTCGTACGTGCCCACAAAAATCATCACAAAAGTCAGACACCCACCGATGATGGCGAGCCAAGGTTGGTACCATCCCACAAATGGAAGCGATTGGCGGTCTATGCCTTGTACTTTCATGGCACGGTAGAAAAACAAGTACGTGAAGCACAAAATTGTGAAGTTAATGAGCTGACACGACGTGATCAAGTTGGTGATCCAGTCGAGCACCGTGGATGACGACGAGTTCAACTGCAAGAACGACAAGAATGCCCACGCCAAAGAAATGAGCACGCAGTACATAGGAATACCCGTGGCCGTGGTGGCTGTGAATATTTTAGGCACGTGGCCGTCCAACGCAAAGCCGTAGAGTGTTCTGGACGAGCAGTAAGTGTATGAGTTACCGGCGGAAAATGCTGACGTCACCAACAAAATATTGACAATATCTGGTAACGCCAGGATACCCATATTCACCATGGCAAGTACGTAGGGCGAGCCAGAGGCACCGGGACGGTCGTTTCTAATCGAATCCTCAAGCCGTGAACTGTTGTAGGGAATGAGAATTCCCACACAAAGAGCACCACCAATGAAGAAAATCGTCAACCGCACGTACACCTGCTTGAAGGCAGAGGGAAGTGTTGTTCTTGGGTTGATAGTCTCGCTGGCCACCAAGGAGATGTACTCGGGACCAGCAAACGTAAACGTGGCGCGGATGAGGCAAGCCAAGAAACCCTGGAACCGTCCAAGCGCTCCCGAATGGTAGAGCGTATTCATGACGCCTGGATCGCGCCAATAGCGGAAGCCGAAAGCGTCGTGTTGTGGGTTTCCACCGACCATGGTGATGAAGGTGAACAAGATGAGGCCCGTGGCCAAAATGACTTTTCCAAGACTCAACCAAAACTCAACCTCTCCGTAAATAGACACACCGAAAATGTTGATCAAAAAATACAACACCACCTGGATCGCGAGCGGAATGCCGGGCGAGTAGTCATCACGCCAGAAGTGGATGATGGAGTTGACGGTAACAACCTCGAAAGGGATCTGTGCACAGCACAAGAACCAAAAGTTCCACGCGGTCATCACCTCCAAGGCATTGTCACAGCAGCGGCCAGCCAAACGCACAAAGGGCGACGTGATTGGAAGATACGTCACCATCTCCGCAGTGGTCACGGTGATGAAGAGAATCGGGAATGACCACAACACGAAACCCAAAAGCAAACTTAGCGGGCCGTATTGCAAGCCCTTGCCGATGGCCACAAACAACGCGGACCCGATGGTGGCTCCGATACCTAACAATTGCACGTGTCTCCCTTTAAGGCTTCTGTGGAGGTGGTTAGTGCTTTCTCGGGTCAGACCAGACTCCACCGACGTTTGCGAAATCTGGTCTTTGCCTTCGTCCACATCCGCGGTCAAGTGGATGTCTTTGGTCGCTCTGGGGATGTGTGGAACAAAATTATCGTGTAAAAACCCGAGCAAAGGCATGGCAGGCAAGAGGTTCTACCGAGGCACGATGGTGAGGTGAACGCAAGAAAAAAGCGAAAAGGTTCGCAAAGTAAAAGAATGGAAGAAAGAAAGCAAGGAAGGAAGAGCGGTAGGAAAAGAAGGGAATGAGAGATGGAATTATACCGAAGGGCTGCAGGTGGTAGGAATATTGTGTGGAGTATTGGTGTCAAAGTTTTTTCGCATCTCGGGCATGGACGATAAACGCATGCGCGAAGACGCAGCATTGCCCCATGCGGTGGGGCTCGCTGCGCGGCTGAACAAAGATCTAATTATTTCTATATGAGTTTGGCCCGACGGCTGCCCACTCTGGCACGTCTGGTGCTCGGGCAACTTTTGGCGGCGGCCGGACCTGGCGGTTCTGCTTCCTCAAAGACGACATTGTCGACTTGACCAGACTGGCCCACTCTGTAGCGACGGAGCTGAACCCGTTGAGAGACCCGTGCAGCAGCTGGGCCAAGAAAAGGCGTTTACTGTTGCAACGGCGCGTACAACACCTGTGTGACGTACTTCCTCTTGTATCTAACGACGGACGCCACGGCAAGCGTGTTGTGTTTGATGCTAGTGGTGGCCAAGTGATTGAGCACAACGTGATTGGGAATGGGCAACGCACCCGAGTTGTTGTGCTTGTCCATCGAGTTGAAGTTGTTCAAAATAACGTTATCTAGTTGCGCAGGAAGTTGTGGCGGGTGGAGCCATGCCTGCTGCTGGCCGTTTTTGGACTTGGCCTGCTCGTCAATGGCAAGGTAGTACTGCTCCATGACCTTGGGGTCGGTGAAGATGGGCGGAATGTCGCTGATGTAGTTCAGAGGTTGGGTTCCGGTGCTCTGTTCCTCGTCGTCATCCTCGTAGTATCTCAGGTAGCCGTTGCCCATGTCGTCGTCATCGTTGATGAACCCGAAGATGGAGTCCGACCGCGGACGGTTGGCGGTCCAACGACCGCGGGCTTCCAGTCGACGCTCTTGCTGTTTCTCTCGTTCCTGCTGTTTCTCTTGCTCGAAGCGCGACTGCTGGTTCAAGTGCATTTGCACCAACTCAGGAGTCACCTCCACGTAGTTGACGAAGTTACCCATCTGGTCAGTGGCCGTGGGCAAGAAGTCGGAGAAGCGCAACTCGTTGTCTACAACGAAACGGAAGCGGTGCGTGCCAACGGGCAACCCGAGTGTGACCATGTGCGAGCCGTCGGGCTGCTTTTGCAAGCCGATCATTTTTCTCCAGCCCGTGAAGGAGCCGGTCACGTAGACCTTTTCACCTCCTTGCACCCACTTGATGTCGACCGGAACGTTGACGGTGGGTGCCGGACTGTCGGATGCAGCGGGTTGGGAATCCTGAGCAGACACCAGGTTTCCGGACGATCTCGAGACGGACTTGGAGCTCAGGCTGGAGTCGGCTTCGGAGGGTGTGACCGATTCCACGTGCATTTTGTCTGGCTCGGCATCGTCGGTTAGGATGAGTGTGGATTTGCGGCGGGCAGGGGCGGTGGATCCCGAGTTTGCGGTGGCGTCCGCTGGGTTCTCCGGCTTGGCTATACTGTCGAGGGCCTCCGAGACGTCCAACATGGAAATGTCGTTTTGTTCGGACATGGTACGGTGGATCGATGGAGAAATACCGCACGGGCGCTAGGAAAAGCTATTGAAGTGAAAGGATACTGTTGATAGATCGCTTAAGGGGCAGGCGGAAGCTGCTTCAGGGGAAGTGGGCCAGGTGGGTCGTTTGGCGGTGGGATGAATTGTTGGATGGTGGGATCCGTGGATAAAGGGCGGGGACAGTTGGATACGCAGCGCCGGTCGGATGAAACAGACGGGAAAGATGAAGGAGGCCGGAACGAAGTCGGCGCTGGGCAGCACTGGCGAATGGAAGTAGATGACTATTGACGAGTGACGTGTCGCCAGTCGAAGCGGCTGGGTCTTGGGCAGCGAGGCGCAGAAAAACAAGAGTTCCACGGAGAAGACACGAGGTGAACGGATGTGGCTTTCTGGCTGCTGGAGAACGGGCAAACGGGGTGAGGCTGCAGTGCACGGCAATGGCGAAAGCGACGAGAAACGACTGCGACAAGCGGGTCGGGTTGGATCAAATTAAAATTCTGCCTCCACCGGTTTATCTCCTCCGCTCGGTAGGGCGGGTCGCGCCCGCACGTGATGTCGTGTGGTGATGGGGACAGCGGGTGCGCGGTCAAGGCGAGTGCGGCCCAATGAAAAACGGCAGAATGGATGTGGGGAATTGGAACAGAAAGAAGGAGAGACCAGAAAGAAGTGGGATGTGGAGGACAAATGAGGCGGAAGTGACGAGCTAGGGCAAGTGGGAAAGAAGCAAAGAAAAGCGGCACCTGAAACAGTCGCCACACGACCAAATGCGCCGCTAGCGGTGGCCCTACCCTAGCCACGCCGCCGGCAGCTGCCACGGCCGCGCCATTGCAGGCGCCGGATACGGCAAGTGGCCCAAACGGCCTCACGCAATTTTGCACCCAATAGCAGGCGTATTTGAACGGTCCCAGGTCCGGCGAAATGGATATGGCGAGGAGCCAGAGAATTAGAAAAAAACTGCCCTTGACAGAAAACATATCAGAGGAACGAAAGAAAAGTGCCTTTGACAGAACTCATATAAGAGGAACGAAAGAAAAGTGCCTTTGACAGAATCATATAAGTGGAAAGAAAGAAAAGTGCCTTTGACAGAAATCATATCAGAGGAACGAAAGAAAAGTGCTTTTGACAGAAATCATATCAGAGGAAAGAAAGAAAAGTGCCTTTGACAGAAACCATTTTGGAGCAACGAAACAAAAAGGACAGACGTGAAGTTAAACTCTCAGAAAACATCTAGAGCAGCTTACCAATCTAGAAGTTTAAACAAGTGCTCTCAAAACCCTTTGGCACAATGATCTCCTCTATTGACCCCGCCAACATCGCCCTCAACTACACTCTCGGCGGCTCCATCCAGTCGGTGCCGTTCGCCGCCCTAGAAGAAACCATCGACACGCTGGTTCGTCAGGCCTTCATCCAGGGCTTGGCCATCGGGTGCTGTGCCATTCTCATGCTCGTTTCCAGCCTTGTGGTTGCCAAGTGCCGCACTCCAATGTTCGTGTTGCACCAGCTTTCTATGTGTCTCTTGTTGATACGGTCCGCACTCTATTTCGCTTACCTTATCGGGCCCTATAACAAAATCTCCTTTGCGTATACGGGTCTCTTTTACCATGCGTGGAGTGGCTTCGACGTTTCTGTCGCTGCCAACGCTCTTTATGTTGTGCTTGTGACGTGCATCGAGGCCATTCTTGTTTTTCAGGTGCTGGTGATGTTCCGCTCAACCACGCGCCGGTGGTTCGGTTTCGGCATAACCGCCGTGGCCGTGTTGCTTGCTGTGGCCGTGGTTGTTTTGTATGTGATCAGCAGTGCCGACAATGCTATCCAAACACGCCGGGCAATTGTCTCCGGCGTCGCTTCCTACCCCAACTGGGAGTCGAATGTGCCGTATATTATGTTTTGCGTGTCCATCAACTACACATGTGTTCTCTTGGTGCTCAAGTTAGTCGTGGCGGTCCGCACACGCAGAGTCTTGGGATTGCGCCAGTTTGACGCCATGCACATTCTTCTTATCATGGCCGCTCAGACGAGTGTGGTGCCCACCATCATGCTGATTTACAGTTACGCGAACAACTACAACACCACCGTGTTTAACAACGTTAGTGTGATAATTGTCGTGTGTAATTTGCCTTTTAGTTCTTTGTGGGCCACTTGTGCCAACAATTCCGGCCCTCCGTCGTCGTACCTGAGCGGCACCTTCGGTAGAACTTCCAGCAGATCCTCCAGCAGCGACTCCATGCAACGTTCTTTCGAGTCAATGGGTAAAATCAAGAAAATCTCCACGCCTTGCTCTGACTTTGAAAAAAGCACATTGGCCGATTTTCCCACTCCGCTGTCTGCATCGGCTAGCTTGGATGACATCAGCCACATTTTGGACGAGGTTGATCGTCATCCCAGTGTTCACGTTTGAGCCCGGGTGGTTCGCGAGCCAGCCAACTCGGTGTTTCAAACTTGGAATCGTTTGGTCTCGTCAAATAAAAGCAAGAGTAAACTCGTACTTTGTCTCTGACCAGAAGAAGGCCAATCGATCAGCCTTGAGTGTTCATGAAATAGGAGTAAAAGCCCGAAACCGTTTCTTGGCATTTCTCTCGTTTGGAAATAAAACCAACTCTTTCAAAACTGATCAAAAGCAAAAGAGGGGCCCATTAGTTAAAAATCCCAATATTCAACAGAATTTGAAGCCCCCCGGTTGTGGTATACGCGTGGACGGTTGTCTTTTATCTTTAACTACAATACATTTACACATATCGAGACTTTTTAGCCTCTCAAAGATTTTCTTCTTCTGTGAAATATTCACTGGGACAAAAATAAAACCTCCCATCATGTACTCAAGTATCTTTCATTGCTTTCGGTTTCAACTCCACCATTTTGGACCCGCGGCCCAAGTTACCACCTATAGCGGCAGAAAGGCTCTGGACCCGCTCTTTTTTCAGCACCTTCCTCTTTCACCAACAAAAAAAAATAAGCAACACAGGAAATAAAAAATTGGAGCCCCTTTCCCAATCTTTAATTCGACATTTTTTGTCTCCGGTTTTCCAATAAACCTCCCCCTTCGCTTGCTTGGGTCGCTGCCCCACGCCTTCCTGCAGGCATTCCTCACGGCACATCATGGCCAACGACTGGCCCTCTGAAGGCATTATACTCATCTTTTCCTGGCATAAACAACGACGATACACCTCTAGCTTGGCACGCGTATTCTTGAGAGGCTTACGATCTTCTCTCATTTTCTCCATACTTCACCCTTTCTCAATCTCATATTTTGCATCCCGTTCCCATCACAAAAATATACATGGCAGAATTCGCCGAGAGCCCCTTCCAGATGGACGAGGAGCTCCGAGTTGCCTCCCCAACAGTCTCACCCGTCTCACAGCCACGCAAACCTGCAGCAAATCAACCCAGATATGCGTTAGAACGCACAGAACCACTACGATCTCGCTTCGATGGCCTCAGATTAGAGGATAACGCGGGCACAACCACCGAGGAAGACGAAGCCGTGTATGACGAAGACGCAGACGACAAATATGACGGCTCGTGTACAGAAGGCGTCCAGGTGCTGCTTGAAGATGCCGCAGATGAACCGCTAGCGCCACCAGAGAACTTCGCGCCGGTGATAAATCAGATCTACCGGTCGCTGTTTCCCCAACCGCCCAACTTTGCGTTTTTGAAGAAGTTGCGGCTCAAGTCTGTGTTGTGCTTAATTCCTGAAGAATACCCGCAAGGCCACCTTCGCCACTTCAAGAACGAGAATATCAAGCTCTACCAGCTCGGAATGTCGGGAAACAAGGAACCGTTTGTCAAGATTAGCAGCGAGCTCATCACAGAGGCGCTTAAGATTGTGCTCAATCCTGCCAACCACCCGATCTTGATCCATTGCAACAGAGGCAAGCACCGCACGGGGTGTCTAATGGGCGTGTTGCGGCGGCTTCAAGGCTGGACGCTCTCCATCATATTCGACGAGTACCGCAAGTTTGCTGCGCCAAAAGAGCGGCCCATGGACCAGCAGTTTATTGAGCTCTACGACCAGGCGTCGATTCTCGAGTTTGCCCGCGACAACGGCTTTTTGCCGATCTCGTGGGACTGAGCACCTTTGTACGATTCCAGTGTGATTCTAGGATAAACGGTGTGGCTCCAGGATGAACGGTGTTGATCCTTTGATAGCTCACCATCCGGAGAACCTCTACGCAAGTGGACTGTTTTTGAGTTTTTATTGGGCCTTGGGCGAGCTTGTTGCTGTTTTGAAAGACGCCTGCATTGTCTTCAATGAGACACCTACCAACCGGTCACAATGAAGTGAGGTTGAATAAAGGGACATCCTTGTTTTTACTGCTTGAGCGATCCCGAAGGGGTGTCGCCAGAAACTAGAGCCTAGATTTAGATCAACTGGAGCCATTGTCCATGGGGCCAAGGTGAACAGCAAGGTTGGGCCAGCCTAAGAGTTCTTGACGGATCTGGAGGGCCAGAAGAACTGCTTACCGTAAATTGTGGCGTTGCCCAATGCCAAAATCGACAAGGCGACCGGGCTGAGGCGTCCACGGAGAAAGCTGCGGAAAGATGGCCGGCCGTTGACCAACAAGTATAGCGATGACCAGGCAAAAGTGAAGCCTGCGCCGTTGTCGACGTCGCCATCAAATATAATCCAGGAGCCGAGAGCGTTGGCGGCGCCGAATAAAAGACAAGTCTTTCTCGAAGGCTTCATGAGAGCAGCGGACTTGGAAAACATGGCCGAGCCACCGGAAGAACCAACGTGTGAAGCGATTGCCCGAGGCGTGGAGAGGCCCACGTAGAACAACGAGGCCGACATGACAAGCGGCGGGATGGGAGAGGAGCCGGCCGTAGCGGCCAATTGATGGAGAGAAGCTTTGGGGTCGTCCATTGGTGGGTCTTAGCAGAAGAGCGATGGAGCGTCGAAGGAAATGCGGGGCGTTGCTGGGAGGCCGCACCCGTGCACCACGGACATTGCTGGGGCGGCTACAGCTAAAGCACACTCGTATCGTGTATTGTACACTAATTTACATAAACCAGATATCAATCGTCGCTTAGGATCTCTCGCCTCTCAATCTTCTGGCCAATTGGATGTCCTTCTTTTGGATGGTGACTCTCTTGGCGTGGATGGCACACAAGTTGGTGTCCTCGAACAAGGAGACCAAGT
>JAKUBD010000152.1:0-18984 GCA_030563125.1 Metschnikowia laotica
CTTTCACACAGCTGTGCTGGTAAAAAACTTCGAGCTTCTGCCCATTACCACCACCACGTCATTCACTGCTTCTGTCAACTCACTTCACCTGTCTCAGCCCTCGTTTTTTTCTGCTCAGCAGTTTTTCAGGAGTTCCCTCGATCAGCATTCGTCACAAACAGCCATGTCTGCACTAGATATGTATCTGCGCCATCGTCAGTCATTTGATAGTCTGAGTCTGATACCGGTTCTGCAACCAAGACCACAAAGAACTCTCGCCAGCTACATTCCATTTATGGACCGCGAGAGAAAGAACTTAATGAGGGGACACGAGAAATCATCGCCTGAATTAGCTCAGCCGCAATCGACACAACCTCTACATTCGATTCGCAGCATGTTCAAAACAAACGTGCAGAGTCCAACAACTGAGGCAGAAAACACATCGTTTAGCTCATTCAGTGCGCCAGACGATGCGACTCCAGCACAAGCCGCTAAAAAAGAGGAACACCAGGTGATTGATTCCGAAGATGTTGACATGAAGAAGTCGAAACGATCTAAACGCGGCTTGTTCACCCGCTTTAAATCGGTGAAACCACATGATGTAACTCTAAACAACAAGGCAGAGGATGAACTTAAATCCGGTCAAGAGAGTATTGATTCTGGTAGTGACAACTCACAGAAATTTGCTTTTTCGTTTTCCAAAGACCATCACCCTCTAGATGCTATGAGCTCTCCCCTGGAAATGATAATAGACTCTTCCACCACTAAGCAGAATCAAAACCTACAACAAGAACCAGACTATGGTGCATTGTTTGCTGGTGTTATCAAAAGGAGAAATTATGTGGGGATGAAGAAGAAAAAAGTCGACTTCCTCAAGCCTGATGTTGAAAATGATAAGGCTACCGAGAGCATGTCAAGCAATGAAAACTCCGAATGTATCCTGGCAAGCAGCAACAACTTGTCGCTCCAGTCTACAGGCTCGAGAGATTCTGCTTTCCATGAGAATTCTTCTGGCGGGACACCGGGACTGGCGTTCGCAAATGCGTCAAAGAGAATTTTGGGTTCAAGACTAATGCGGAAGAAAGGCACAAAAAAAAATGAACCTGCTAACGCGGATTTGGTTGAATTGAATTTGGAGGACCTAGATCTTCCAGCAAATACAGAGATTCTTTCCAAACTCAGACCAAATTCCGGCACCCGAGGCCGGAAACAAGACAAGGAGGCTGACATGGTCGATCTGACCAAGATTTTCGTCTGTGGATTTTGCGATAGACGGTTCAAGAGGCAGGAGCACCTCAAACGTCATTTCAGGTCTTTACACACATCAGAGAAGCCGTATGATTGCCTGGTGTGTCATAAGAAATTCAGTCGCGCAGACAATCTCAATCAGCACTTGAAGGTCCATAAACAGGAAAGTGGGGAAATACCTGATAGTGAATAATTTCTTTCTTTCTTTCTTCTTTTTTTTTTTTTTGATTCTAGTGAAGCCGGGCTCTACCTATGACGGGATAAGTTGAACTGACCATCTAGGGCGGCTGTTTACGAATTAACAAAAATCCTAATGTATAATTACATATGTGTAAGTAGCTTTTTAAAAGCCATTAACCCAGAACTAAAGAACCGAAAACTCTTAACACTAATCAATAATGATTTCATGAGCAACCATTAAGATTCTCATGTCTGCTGTCGAAATGCTTTGCTTGAAGAACGCCTAATCTAGTATATTACCAAAATCTTCGTTCAATCTATTCGATGTCAAGCCATCAAGTATCGTCTCTCCCTTTACTCTATGATGTTGTGGCTTGGAAATAGCACCGTCCTCATGAGATTTTAGGCAAACACTATTAGTGAGATGCTTTCGATAGCCTTCAACCCTGGTGAACTCTTTGCCGCATTTGCACTTGCAATGTTTGGACATCATATGGGACTTGACATGCCTGTTTAAGTCATGTTGGCGAACAAAACTCTTTGGGCAGTAGGTACAGGTAAAAGGGCGATCACTTAAATGTGTTTGAATGTGAGAGCGCACATTGTACCTCCTGGTGAACTTTTTTCCACAATTCTTGTACGTGCAAGTGAAGATCTTATTTGCGTCGGGCCCCTCCCAGAACCTATCAAGTTCTCCAGGCGGTAAAAGGGATGTTTTCTTCACCATTTTTCTCGCAGAAATATCCAGGAATGCTTTTCGCATGTCTTTGGAAGTTTTGCTATTGGGAGAAATAATGGGACTCCACTCGAGTGTAATTTTGTTCCTATTGGGTGTGTTAGGAATTTGGTTTTTTAACGGAGTAAGTTGCAATATCGTTTCATTAACGTCCGTAAGAGTATCGTCTCCTTGGAAGTCAATATTTTTCTTGGGTTGACGCAATGGAGATGATTGAAGGTAAGCGTTCCCGTCATTGATAGGTGAGGAGTTGATTTGGCTCATTGGCCCCTGTAAGTGGTATTCAATATCATCAGAAAAATATTGTGGATTGTAAAAAGTGTTTCTCTTCGGACTAGGAACGTTGAATTGATGGTTTCGTTGCACAGGGGAGGAATAAATGTTTGACAGAGGGCTGTGTGGCTCAGGAGAAGGTTGGCTCAGCAGACTTGAGGACGGAGGCGGCAAGAACACGTTCATATTCATATTGAGAACGTCGGATTTGTTATTGTAGTCCATGGCTGGCTTTTCTGCTCGTGCATCGGAATTTACTATGTATCTTGGCAGAGAAGACGTGTTGGGGCCAGAAGCGGTGGAGCGAGGTGATCCTTGATTCATTTTCTGTAGACGATCAGCAAAATTGCCGGTTGGTTCCAAAGCAGGAACGTTTGGAGGCTGTTCGTGGACAGGTTCTTGCACGGGGATGGGAACATATGCTTTTTGCTTGGGACCGGCATTTACTATTCCATCTATGTTGTCGGGATATATTCCTGTGGGCCGTGGCTGGTGTATGGTTTGTAGGGATGGGGTGGCGTCTAGAAATTGGTCAATACTGGCAGAGAGCTGTGCTTTCTGGGGCGCAGGGGGTTCGGGCGGAAACTTGTATGAGCCAGGAGCGTTGTTAGTGACGATTATATCATCTTTCGACTTCGGACATGTTTCAGGACTGTTGTGCTCGTCATCCTCGTTCAACTCAATTGGCTTGCAAACCTCGTAAGATTGATCAAAGTTGAAATCAAGCTGCTCTTTAGACATCGATGCAAACCTCTTGTGAGCCAACTGCTTGGGCGAAATTGCCTTGACAGTTTCGTGGTTGGGCTTGAGCTGTTTGCTCATGTCGTCATTATTGGCGCCGCTCAAGGACAACTCTCTGTTATGGTCGAGGAAACCGAAAATAGCCGTTCCACTGGGTTTTTTTGCATGTTTGAAGGGAGAGCCGGGGCCATCGGAAGGCTGGCCACGCGGGGAACTCAAGATGTTCAAATTGGGCTGCACATATCCAGATGGCACGTCCAAGTCTTGCAAAGTCATTAGGGCATCGTTGAAAACAGAGTCGAAGTTTTTGTAGTCCAGGAAGTAGCGGGAGAACTCGTCATCCACAGGCGCAGGAAACGAAGGTGGTGCGTTCTTGGATGACACAAGATCATCCCATTCGGACAAGGGATTCATTGACAGAAGTTGCGCAGCAGCAGGAGGTGACTAGAAAGGCTGGAACTCGGGTTGGAAAGAAAGTCGGGAAAACAGTTGCGGAAGGATGGAAAATATAAGCAGCCAGGTAGCAGATCGACGAGGATTTCGGGATAACGGCCGGGAACGAACGAGTCCTGCTGCAATATGAGCTAATTCGAATGCTTCGACGAAGAAACGGGTGTATAGATGTGAATAAACAAAGAGAAGGTGATCCGGGACAAGAGAGATGGGTGTGCTGATTGGCAGCAAATGCAGATCTCGGCTGGTGTACTATGCGGAATCGAGCGGCGGCTTTTCATTTTGCCCCATTAGGTATTCATCACAGGATGGACATCGCTAAAGCGCATGGGATGGAGTATGAGTTTCCTGTTTTGTGCGAATGGTAAACACCACGAGGTGCGGAAGCCGCTGAAAATCCGGCACATAAAGCCCATGTTTATGTATTTCCTATCTAGATTTGACGTAACTGTTGGTGCGCCAAAGGCAGGGATCGCTGGGCCCCTGTGTGAGTGAGGACCGAAGTTGGTGCTTTCGTGGAAGCCCGAGATGGGCGACTAGACGATGGCAGTCACTCGCCGAATAATGAAGTGCTTGTGAGGGCCATTTGTTCTTCCGCTCTTTGCCCCACGCTGAGCGCGGGTGCAATGCGGATGGAGCCGCGTTTACGACTACACGGGTCTTGTCAAGTTCAATCTATTGGCAAACTATAAAGTTCACAATGCACACTTGTCATCTGGTCTACTGGGACAATAACATCTTTCTTGGGTCCTCAATGAGCTCCTTGATGGTCTTCAAGAAGGTGACAGCCTCACGACCATCCAAGACTCTGTGGTCGTAGGTCAATGCAAGGTACATCATTGGTCTGGAGACAATTTGCCCGTTGACGGTGACTGGTCTCTCCTTGACACCATGCAAACCCAAGACGGCGGTTTGAGGCATGTTGATGATTGGAGTACCGTACAAAGAACCGAAAACACCTCCGTTGGAGATGGTGAAGGTACCACCGGCCATGTCCTCCAAAGACAACTTACCGTCTCTGGCCTTCTTACCCAATCTGGTGATCTCCTGCTCGACGCCCAAGATAGACAAGGACTCGGCGTTTCTCACGACAGGGGTTACCAAACCCTTAGGGGTGGCCACAGCAATGGAAATGTCCATGTAGTCTCTGAACACCATGGTGTCGTTGTTCTCAATGGAAGCGTTGACGGCTGGGATGTCCTTGGAGGCCAAGGCGGCGGCCTTAGAGAATGCACCCATGAATCCGAACTTGACGCCTGTCTTCTCCAACACCTCGTCCTTGTAGAGCTTTCTCATCTCCATCAAGTTGGACATGTCCACCTCGTTGAAGGTGGTCAAGGAGGCGGCGGTGTTCTGGGACTCTTTAAGACGCTCGGCGATTCTCAATCTCATTCTGTTCATCTTGACTCTCTCCTCGGTTCTAGAGAAAGCGGAGAACGAGGCTGGCTCAGACTCCTTAGTGTCCTTCTTTGGCTGCTCCTTCTTTGGCTGCTCCTTCTTTTCCTCCTTCTTTGGCTGCTCCTTCTTTTCCTCCTTCTTTTCCTCCTTCTTCTCTTCCTTCTTTTCTTCCTTCTTTTCCTCCTTCTTCTCTTCCTTCTCTTCCTTCTTCTCCTCCTTCTTGGCGCCACCCTCTGGGGCAGCACCCTCTTCGATCTTGACAATCTCCTGGCCAACCTCAACAGTGTCCTCTGGGGCGACTAAAAGCTCGGTGATAGTACCAGAAACTGGGGCATTCACCTCAACGTCAATCTTATCCGTCTCGATGGTGGCAAGAAGCTCGTCTTGGTTCACGTAGTCACCGACCTCCTTGTTGAACGAAGACAAGGTACCCTCGGTAATGGACTCGGCCATCTCCGGAACCTGAACGCTGGTGGAGGCGAATCTTTGGAAGGTGAGGTTGGGGATTTGGGCGACTCTTGGGGCAGCAGCTCTGGTGACCAAGGTTCTGGCCACGACAGCGGCAGATGGCTTGATGGCGCACTTGGCGATGTGAGCCAGACGGCGGGAATTGCTTTTGACGATTCTAGACAACATTTTGGATGTGTGGTGTTGATGAAGTGCTCAAGAAGAAACTTGAGATGTGGTTGATTGCCTGAATTTGCTGCTCGCTACTACGAATTTTGCTCCAAGTTCTGTATCCGAAAACCTCCGGGAATGACCAATAATTGCGCGCGAAAAACCAAGAATACTCCAGGGAAGAAGCGATGCGCCCTGGGGTCACGTTGTAATCCCCGGGAATCCATTTGTTCTTCCGAGCGGCAAGGAAAAAAATACGCAGCCCTACGCGGGGGTCGAACCCGCAACCTTGAGATTAAAAGTCTCACGCTCTAGCCATTGAGCTAGCAAGGCTTTGTACACAAGTATTAATCTTAGTGATATATGCCAACGAGAAGGCACCGACCAAGCATCTACGATGCTGTTGGGAGGAGCATCTTCACGGCTCCCTGGCCTAGCAGCGATATCAACCCGCCCCTTCGCCACCGCGGCCGCCCCACCAAAGATCACCACCTCACACGACGTCACGTGCACAGACCCCGGATTCTGCGTATTTTGGTTTCTGCCGAATCGAGCAGCCGGCCCTCGGACCCTTCTACTTCTCCATGGCCTTCCTCCCTCTGTTTTAGTATCACCATATGAGCTCTTTGCACCCGTACGGCGGAGAGGAAACGCTAGTCGTGAGCGACGTATCCCGCTTCGATTACGGCCGCCAGTATCCCCGCGAACGATCCCGCAACACCCCCCCCACTGAGCTTCGTCACCCGGTGTACCATCAACATCCCCCTCGAGATGTCTACGGAGGCCACGATCCCTTGAGGACGCCACAGGATCATGCAAAGGGCTTCACCCACAGGGAGGCCCTTCTCGATCCACCCTCGCCGTGGCCGCAGGACCCGCTTTCACCTTTCGAAAACCATCCTGGCTCGGGCTTGAGCTATCCATCGGAAAAGCCGTTACCGCCACCGAAGGACGATCTCCCGGCGATGCCAAGGCCACAGGATTACTACATCGACAACCCAAAGGCCCCTCACCACGCTGCACATCCAGAGTTACCCCGCGATGCTCGCCTTGTGGAGCAGGTGATGAATAAGCCATTGTTTCGGTACCGGCCCGGGCTGCACCACGACAACTTCGAATCTGCCCACGCCTCTTCAGCGTCAGAATATGTCTTCAGCGCCCTCAATGTGGTCGACGTATTCCAGCTCATATTTTCCATCATCAACGTGGTGTTGGCGAGCGTTTTGGGCTCCCGTGACAATCACATCAGCGTCGGAGTGTACCGCCTTTTCATCGCTTCCGGAACGATTTCGATCGTGGTGGCTGTGCTATTTCTCACAAAAACAATCGACTTCCACAAGCGTGTGGCCGGGCTCTTTTTTTTCCTTGCCACCATCATGGGCGCCGCCACCATGATAGCGTGCTTCACCACGGTGACCTCTGGAGCCGTGTGCGCAACGCGCCCCATCTGCCACATGCGAAATGCCTTGGCCGTGTTTTCCACACTTTCGTTTTTTCTGTGGTTTGTTTTGCTTGTCATCTACTTTACTACCTGCGTGGTGGCCCGGCTCATTGTCGCCGACCTGCCGGGGGAAAAATCAAAGCGCTTCTAGGAACACCTTCTATTTCGCACCCACTGCGACTTTCGCTTATAAGTCCACAAGCTGTTCACCACCACTTTCTTACAAATGCTGGGCATGAGAAATTACGCTACGCTTTTCTTGATGTTGCAACTTATTGTGGCTCAATTTCTTCCTCAGCGCGCCATGAACGTGATTCAACCGGACATTTCCGCCGATCTGCCCAAGAAGTTCGCCTCTACACAAAAATGGAAACGCTCGATTGCACAACTGGATTACAGCCCTGTCATTTACGCGTTTCAGCGCTTGGACGCCAGCGATGGGAAACGACCTTTAGTCAAGCAGAAGCAAGAACAATCCCCTCCTAAGCTGGCCTTGGGATTTGCCGCTCCTGGCAAAAATCAACACTCGCTCACAGATATCTTGCAAGCTACTAAGGCTAGCCACTTCGATGAAGATGCTCCAGTTCGTAAAAGCATTTCTTTGCAGAAGCGAGGCGAGGACTGCGTCCCAGTGACGTGGTATAACTTGCTACATCATAGTGTGTTTGGTAAACCTAAATTTTGTCACGTTTGATTGATGGGGCTCGATGGCAGAACTCTCAAGTGAATTGCCCGAAATTGCCCGAAATTGAACTTATAATACACTTCGGTTGCTATCAAATATAGTTTTGATCACCGGACCTGTTGTACGGATTCGTTCCGCCATATTGGTTGTTTTGGTTGAACTGGCTCCTGGAGTTAGCAGATTGCTGGCTCGAGTTCCCGTAATATCCCTGGTAGAATCTGTTTTTCTGGTCATTTGTCTTGTAAGCAGTTTGAAGATTTTGATAAGCATTGGACGAGTCACCCACGATAGTCAGAGAGGGCTGCTGAGGCTCCACAGAATCCACAAGAGATTGTTTCGTAAGGCTTTCGCTGCCATCTTGAGCAAGCTCGTAGGCTTGTTGATGTTCACGAGACTCGTCATCGGAAGATTCGGCATATGGGTCCTTAGCATGCTCATGGCCCTTCATTGCTGTGGCGCCCAATGCTGCAAGTTCGACGTTTTCGGGCTCATTGGAGAAAACCTTATCTCCTTTAGCTCCCATACGTGGCAAGAACGAGACTCTGTCATCTCTCATGGGTTGGTATCTTGTGTCAGGGTTTTTGTAAATCAATGCAATGACACATGTGACAATCGTAAAAATCAAAAGGAACAAAGCGAAAACCGCATTCAAAACGAAGTAAATGACGGCCATGACTGCAGCAACAATCTCAGGCTGACCGAAAACGTATGAGAAGAACACGAAGAATAAAGCGTTAATTGTGTTGATGGCTGCGATGGTTATGTTGAAAGCGTTTGTTCTCTTGTCCATAAATGGTCTGATCCAGGAAACACCCACAAGGTGAATGATCTCGATGATAAAAACAAGGAGTGCTTGCACCTTACCATGCTTTTGCAACACAGCGACAAATAGCGTTTTTAAAACGATGTAAATCAACGAGATGGCAACGAAGTAGTAGCAGTCTGCACGGTACTGAACATAAATAAAACCGAACTTGTTCAAGAATGTGTTATCACCATACAAGAGATAAGCTGGATTCTTGTGCTCACGCACAGACTTTCTGCCGGCGAGGAACACACGCAATGCAGAGAAACCGAGCAAAACGATAGCCACGAGGAACATGAAAACAGCAACAACCACGATTCCGGCTGAGTCATGAACAGTGAACTCCCACAAACTCAACACAACAATCTGGGGCAAAGCAACGAGTAAAAGTCTGAACAAGGCACCCTTGACGATGCTTGGCCAGTGTTGTCTGTACTCGTTGAACTTGCCTTCTTCCATGACCTTCGATCTCACACAGATCTCAATGATTGCCTTGAAGAAAGTCATGCAAACAACAAGAACGAATGCGAAGAAGAGAAGGAACATGATTGCAGTCATGAACAAATCAGTAATTTCAATGTTGGCAAGATAAGAAACTCTTTGAATACCACGCAAAATCAAGACTTTTGTTCCGGATGATGCTTCTCTCTCATCTGTCGTGTACAAGGTGGTGTTCAAATTGTCATTAAGCAAAGAAGTGTTCGAGTCTGTAGAAACGGAGAGTCTCTTTTGAAGGTGCAAACCTGCCATTGGGACGAAAATGGCTTTCAAATTCAGAAGACCTCTTTTAACCTTTTGGACAGAAGCAGAGATTTGAGAATTGTTGACAACATTAGTCGGCGTGCCACCAGTTGCTTGCAAGTACCAATTGGCGATATTCTGAACGAAACCAACTTGAATCACACCAAGAGACCACTGGAAATTTTGAGCCCAAGCAGCAGCGATTGGGGGAACTCTTGCGACAGCCAACATGGAGGTGATGGCCAAGGACTGGAAGTAAACGAACAAGGACATGGAGTTGGACGCAATGTGAGCGGCGGTGCTCGAGTGGCCAATGACAGAGACGACACCAGACGTAATAAGCCCCAAACCGGCAATGGCAGCAATGGGCCAGGCAGCGTACTTTGTCTGGACAGTCTTACCATTTGAAACACTGGCTTCAACACACGCCAAGTTTTCCAAGGTGCTGGTGTTGTACATGACAATACGCACTCTGGCGTCCAAGTCGGGAATGGTGTATGCAACTCCAGGGATCTGCTTCTTGATACTCTCGCTAACTTTGTGAGACAAGTCGATGTCCAAATGGCCGGAGGTTAATGGACAGAGCTCAGTGAACTCGCTCAATTCACACAAGTCGATGGTCTTCAGGATGACCTCGAGACCGTAGGCAATCAAGTGTATATCGATACTCACCTCGACATTGTTGACGTTGGAGACGGCCTCGATGTCGAAATTCACGGTGTTATTGTCGGGGAGGTAGACGACATCGAACTTGGTCGCCCACATTTGAGAGCTGTCCATACAAGTCAACAAAGAGGTGGCTTCAAGAAACTTGGCAGCATAAACGGCCACCTGGCACACAAAAATGAGCGGAAAAATCACGGGAATCCTCATGATGAGCAGCAGTGACTTTTGGGGGTTGCTGGGGTGGGGAAAAGTAGGACCTTAGATCAAAAGGCTAAAAAAGGACAGGGTCCAGCGCCAGGAGCAGAAAGAGGCCTGGCAAAAAAAGAAGTTGCCTGAAAAAAGAACGCAAGGAACCTGGCTGGAAAGACAACCGTGTTTTCAGCACAACGAGCGAGCTGTTGTTGCGGACGGAGGCAAGAAGCGTTGGATACGCTGGGGGCACCTCAACAAACAGAAACAGGAGCAAATGAGACGGACCAAAATGGCACGGAAGGGAAGGCAGAAAAAGCGGCCTGGCAGAGCTTGTTCGGAAGAGAGCAAAGCGGACGGGCAAACAAAACGAGCGGGTTCGTCACAGATGTTTTTCAAGCGGGTCGCCTCTAGGTCTTCAGCGTCTGAATCTCCAGGGGACTTTTCTCGGATCATGCCTCCTGCACACAGCACACCTCGGGCTGTGAGACTTCTACCGTACCTGTATGGTGCGGGGCGCTAAAAAAGGGTGCGCCGGGTTGGTTTACTTGGCTGGCTTGGCTGAGGCGGGGCCTGCCGACGCGAGCGGGCTGTGTTGTAATTTCGTGACGCGCTGGTGCTATGTGATACACGCTGCGATATTTGCGCAGCAAATCTGGTGATTGGGGTATTGTGGCTTTCGCCATGGTCTTGGGAGAGAAGAAATAGGTCCCAGGTCTCGTGCGCCTTCGCGCTTTCGCGCGTAACGTTTCTACGTGGCCCTAGCGCAGCGGCTGAACCTCCTGCGACAGGTGCGAATGCACTGATGTGATGACGTCTTTATGTCATAAAAATAGAAGTCGTTGTGGCCTACATTAAGGTTCCATCCCGTGGTTGGGTTTGTGAGCAGCGCCGTTGTTTTTGCTTGGTACTGAATGTCGTCCGTAGGCCAAGGAAAACGCATTACTTGAAAAATGACATCGTTTTCGCTCCGTTCTCGGTTAATACGGAATACCATTCGTGAGCCGCTGGAATTCATCGTAGCCCGTGGTGTAGAAGCTCTCGTATGACTTTTTGATCAAGCCCTTGAAGTAGATGGCTGCGTCCTTCTCGCTCTTGTTGGGAACGAACCGCTTGCGCAACTTCTTGATGCTATGTTCCTTGAAACACGGCAATCCACTCTCGAGCATTGGGTTCACGCACCGCACAATGGTTTCCATGTATGGTCTGCAAGCAAGGTAGCCCTTGATGCAAAGTTCCTCGAACCACTTGAATGCTTGCGTGTGATCTGAGCCCCCTAGCACGGCCACCATTTCCTTAGTCAATTTGAAAGGCGCCGCCTCAAACTTGACTCCTCCTGGTACAATGTCGAAACAGAACCCGAAATCAATGTGCAAAATGTTACCCTGATCATCGTACATGATGTTTCCGTTGTGTCTGTCTTTGAACTGTAAGAGGTACGAGATGATGGAGTATGCCGCCAAAGACCGAATCAAGTTGTTCCTGGCCTGCTGGAACTCAATCGAGCTCTCAGGCCCAAATTTGCTGGTGAAATACTCGTAAAGACCATTGACTGCTTCTCTTCCGAGCATGTCTCTGCTGACAGAGTTTGGTAAAACATCAATCACACCACATCCTGGAGCTGTTGCCGTCACCCGGTATGGAAAGACATACAAATCTAATCCTGCGTGGGCCCAGATCGTACGGAACACGGAAATGAGTTGCAAGGCCAACACATCTTGGCGACAATCGTCACCAACCTTGAAGATTGCACTCTGCCACTTCTCAAATGGGAGCTTGGTGATCTCGCCGTTTTCATCCACCTTTTCGATCTCCTTCTTGATTTTGAACGTTGCCAAGAAGGGAGCTTTGGCATGTGATTGTAAGGGCTTACCCGAAGTACGATTGATGTCAACAAGGACTCCATCCGGATTACTTGGCAAATAGACTCCTGGTTGCAAACCAATCTTGCTCATTTCTTCGTCGATCTTGATTTTCTTTTCTGCCTTCGACTTCTTGATATATGGTTTCAATTTGCCGGAGATAGATGTGACTTCATTGAAGAAATCAAATTCTCTTCGATAAAATTCTAAGTCCTCTTTTGATAAATTGGCCAACATCAATTCTTGTGTCTCGTCCAAGATTGGTTTCAAGCTATCTGGCTCTGTAGCATCCTCATCCTTGTAGCTGTTTGCCAACATGTTCCAAACAATTTGATGGGCAAAAAGCTGCGAGATACGTGCGGTTTCGATGATAAATCTCTGCACGTATCCTTTTTGATCGTATCTCAACGATTGCACAATCTGAGGAACATAAAAGAATGTGAGGTTCAGATTGTGATGCTCCAAAGATCTCATGGCGTATTGCAAAATGAAGGCGTTGTGTCCGAAAGGAGGAAGGAACAATGTAATAGAGTCAATTGGCGACAATGGCTCCCAGAATAACAAGTGATATGAAGGAATTGAACTGCCCGCATTGATACCGATAAAATACTGAACAGCATCACAATAAGGAAGAGCAGGTATTGGGTTTTTTATTATCAACTTCTGCAAAGTGATATCCAAATGCTGGATCTTATACCTGTGTGCGAGATTGAGGGCCAATTGTGGATCCAAATTATAAGCCTTTTCGATATGTTCGACACCGACACTCTCGGCAAAATGAGAACCTCTCGTGTCGACCGGCTGGGTAGGGTTGAGCCAGACCTGGATCTTAGAAATTTCGTCGTCCATGAAGAACATGAGTAATGTCTTTTTGTCTTCTAAGGTCGAGTTCTTAAAAGTTTTAAGATGTCTCATCATACGCGAAGTTTCTGTGAGTAAGACTAAGTCCGCCTTGGTTCTCAAAGAATTGGATCCAAATGGATATGATGGCTTTGCATGAAACCAGGACAAGGACGAATCTAACACAATTTCAGTCAAACGATGGCAGCTTCTTGACCCTAATTTGGTGTGATAGTCTAAAACATCCATACCGAACTGGATAAGTTCGAATCGGACTCCCCTGGCCAATGGATGTAAGCTTCCGTTGATCAAGCTATTCATTCCAAGGGCAACGAACCTTGTAAAAATTCTCAAAAGATGGTCACTTTGGTTCATGGTAGCTTCAAAGTTTGAAGACAACAATCTTAAAATTTCGGAATGGGGCTTGAAACATTTCTCCACGTTAGCAGCAATACGCGAGACTTTTTGGAATTCACTTGGTGAATATTCCATCTTGGCAAATTCAGGGGCAGTAAGATCGTGTTCTTTTGAAAAAACACCTTTTCTCATCCAAATAGAAATGTCCCAGTTTCTTGCAATTTCGGACAATACCAAAGTGGACAAGAAAGGTCTTTCCTTCATGACAGCACTCCATATATTGACAGCCAATCCGATCGTGTCCGCGTTGAAGATAAGGAACGGAATTTCTACCAAGTAACGAATGAGCTCGGCTTGGTCCTTCTCTTGCACCAAGCAGAAGCCTGCAATCTCGTAGAGGATCTCAGTTGTTTCTTGTATGGTTATGTTGTGTTTCTTTTCAGAAAAAACAGACTTGAACAACTGAATTTGATCACGCAATTCGAAAAGAGCGTTCCGATTGTCGGAGAAATCCAATGAAACCTTATCCATGAGATTGGAGATGAAACTAGATCTCCAGTTGAGTTGAGTCACAACAGATGGTAGAGTGTTGAAGGCTGACATTTCAGATCTCTTGAGATGAGATAATTCCCGATCGGTGGAATCGACCTTACCCGCCATTTCTAAAGCAAAAGACAAGCCAAATCTGATAGTTCTATCAGCTTGAGGAGTACTCTCAGACACGTACAACTGTATCAAACTCTTTGTGTCATTGTTACATTTGGCCATCAATAGCTTCATCCAGCTTTTCGCTTTTTCATGAAATCTCGCAAAGGTAGAGTTTCTCCATGTGTACGAATCTGGGAGGCTCAATGAAAAGTTGCTCTGCTTTGCTTGATAGACGAATGTAGGGTTGTATTGGTTGATCTCAGAATCAACAACACTATCATGCAATAATGTTAATAAGTCGAACAAGACGAATAAACTTCGGCGGTGGCAAAGAGATGATGGTATTTTGTTGATGAGTAGGTCAGAGCATTTGACTGCAGCGTCTTGTAAATCTTCGAGACCATGACAGCACAAAATCAACATGCTAGTTAATTGTTGAGCAATTTGAGGAGCTGAAAATTGGCGGTCAGCTCCACATCCAATCAAATCGATATAATCTTTGTTAATCTTGAAAGCTATCGAACCAAGATATTTATCAATACCACTTGTTTTCATCGAAGGATCGGTGAAGTACTTCAAAATGGTGTGACAATCGCCTGATTTCACCCTGATCGATTCCACGAAAACTGTTGCAGCCAAGAACATCAACTTTGAGTAAGAAATGCCTCGAGGAACTTCTAGGATATCTCCAAACACGTGCTTTTGATCTTTCACGTTGTGATTAGACAGACCTCTCTTCAAGACAGTGTTCAACTCCAACGTGGTTTCAGTTTTGTTCCAAGAAAGTTCTGATGCCAATGGAGGGGTGTTGTAAGCTATACGATCCAATTCCTTGGAATAAGACTTGGCATATGTGGAAGAAAGAGAATAGCCATGGACGACCATGTTGAACCATATGTTTCTGAATAAATATAATAATTCAGGGTCCTTGATCTCTAGGGGCTTCTGTCCTAAGTGAACATCAGGCAAAAGCCGAGCCAAAGGCTTCAAGTGAAGCGAGATTTGCGCCCCAATAGCGCTGATTTCATTGTGAGTTCTGTGTTGATCCAAAACTTCGACATCTCCATGGTTAATGATGGCTCGTAAAATTTCTGCCAAGTAGATATTGAACAAATCGTTGCCTGGCTTAATCCGTTCTGAAAGATCACATCTAGCTTCAGTAATTTTCTCAACAATCTCGAATCTGTTCTCATCAAATGAGTCAATTGCAAATTTGTGGAGAAATTTCGTCAATACAACGAATTCACGTTCAGGTAAATGGGGACCACATGCGACCACACCTTCGAGTAAAATTGAGATGTTTGTTGAGTTGGATTTGACAATCTTTTGTGATAAGATGGACGCAGCCAAAGCACTGACATCCTCGTCTCCGCAAGAGCTCACAACACGACCGATTGCTGTGGTAGCGTTCCGACACACCAAACTATGATCTGAGTCTTCAGCGGTGCTCACGGCAGAGGAGACACTTCTTCTCAGCAAAGTATTGTTTCTGATGAGACGATTTGGATTGGCGGTCTCGTTTTTGCGCAAGCCTAAAGATTCGGATGTAATAACAGAGTTCAATCCGGTGTTTCGTCTTGGCCGGACGTGAGCCGCAGGACCGTCTATGCCAACGGAAATCAAATTTGTCAAGGCGTAGATGGCCGTGATGACAATGTCTTGCGGCAAAACCTTGCTTGCTATACCAAAGCTGCTTGATATCTCTTGGCACTGTTGATTCGTAAGCGAGGGTGTGGAAATAAGCGAAGAGAAAGCCCTGGCGAGTGCTGATCCAACCGAAGAATCCTTGTACACGAGGACAGCACCAAGTTGCATGATGGCAGTTCCAAGATGGCGGTCTAACATGACGTCCTGAATACCAAGGGAGTTTTTGAATATTTTTTTCACCACTTTGACGTCAATGGCGTTCACTAACACGCCAGACAAAATCAAAGGCAACAAAAGACTCTTTGCCTTGTAACCGAGCTTCAATCTGGGGAGAGTCGAGTAGATGATATAGTTTTCACCTCGGTCCAAAAACTTTATCTTCCTCACGGCACTCTCTGCCAATACAGTGATGCAGTCAACGCGGGAGGCACTGGCAGAACTGGTTGTAGATGTACTGTCAGAGGAGACCTGGCTGGCAGCAGTGGATACTCCACGACCGTTCATCAGGCCTGACAACAAAAACAGGTCCAGGTGACCATTGGCGGTATGGTTGGTAGAACCACTGTCACCTTTGTAGCCATTAGATCCATTGAGACCGTAGGTGCCATTGGGTTCATTTTGACCACGAAGTAAGGATGGGTTGGACGAAACACGGTGTAACAAGAAGGGCATCAAGTCCTGCTCAGAGGCCCTGATTCCCATGGCGTAGCCGGTGATCAGTGCCATAAGCCTGACAAAGAGCTCGAGAAAAAGAATGGGAGATATGTCAGCTACCACACGGTGAGCCTGGTAGCGAGCGTAATGGACGTCGGAGTCAAGCCCAGCAGCGAACGACTCCACGCTAGACAAGAAGTCTTTGTTGTCAATGCAGGAGTCCAAAAGGTAGAAGATTTTGAAGGCCGACGTGGTGCTCAAGAAAAACAGCGGGCGGGCGGCCAATGCTTGGAGCACGCCGATCAAGGTCAAGTAATGGGTCAAGCCTAGATCGGGACCTTTGAAATAACCATCGATAAGGTCTGCCAAAGCAGACTCGGCAAGCTGCGCCGGGGCTCCCTGATGCAGAAGCGCCACATCAATGACTGCGCCGGCAAGCTGTTTTCCCAAAATAAGCCAGGGTGGTGTGGAACCCAACGCCATGACCACGGCACGCGAAAAGTGCTCGTCTGGCAAACGCACGAGGTAATCGCAAAGATTCTCAGCCAAGGCGGCTGCGGTGGGCGACCGTTTCATGGTGCTAGCAGTGGCTCCACACAAGGCGGTGATGCTCTCGTATTCGGCAAGCGTGATGGCCAGGTCAGGGCGAGGCTTGCGGGCCCGAGTGTGGAGTAACATCATATGGTGGTTTTCGGGCGCCAGAGGCAGAATATCACCGGCAAGAGAGAGACGGGCCAAGGTGGTGAGTGCCTTAGAGCGGAGTGACCCGCGGGTAACACCAACAAAGTCCATTGCAAAACGAAAAAGAGCGGTGAATGTGGATGTATATTTGGATGGAGTCTGAACTGGAGAGTCTGAGAGAACCGCGCGCTGGGCCGGTGCGGAGAATTCTGGACCGCGGCAGCAGCATGTGGAAGAGCCATGCGGCGGCAGAGGGAAACATAAGAGAAGGCAAAGCAGAATGGAAATAGAAAAAAAAAAAAATCACAAGAAGAAGAAAAATAAAAACATAGCATAGAATAGTAGACGAATAGTAAGAGAGAGCTATGCGGTAGGAAATTTGGCTTGTCCGTGGTATCTAATGTACAAATGCTATAAAGCCAACACCGATGCTGGCGCCACCTGAGCGGCTTACGAGTAGGTCTCGATCAAGGTGTCTCTCAAGTTGCCAGCAATAGCCTCTGGCTGAGCATCTTGCAACTTGAAAATAGATTCCAAAACGGATAATTCGGGCGCAGTGGTGTCCAAGCCCGAAACAGCCAACCAGTCGTTGACCACCATGCCAGCGCCCACAACGGATGAGCCTCGGTTCACAGTACCGGCAACCAATGGAACTTGCAAAAGCGAAGACAACTCCTCTTGGTCTTGAATAGACGTTTGTGGGTGCACCAAGCCACCTTGGTTGGACAACGAGCAGTACGAGCCGACCAACACATTGCCGGCGATGGTCTGACGGAACACCTCCACACCCAAAACATCTGCAATCAACTCCTCGGTCTCTCTCTCGATATCTGGGTGGACCAAAGCAACGTAGTCGTTGCAGCAGATGACATTACCCAAAGCCGACAAACGCTCCTCGACCCTTTGGATCTTCACGGTATCTGGCAACGAGTTTCTCAAGTGCATGAGCTCCTGGTCGGTGGTTTGCGTTGGCACCAACAAACCTCTTCTGTTGCCCGCCGTCATTCTTCCCACAATACGGGTGCCGGCGATGGTGGTTCTGACAATGGGGATCACATCTCCAAGCTCGGCTTCGAAAGCGGAGTAAAAGTTCTCTGAGCCGCCCACGGCAACAAGACAGTACGAGTTGGTGAGTTTGGAAAAGACTCCCACCTCGTTAGAGTTTTCAAATTGTGTTCTGCTCGCCATTATTGGTGTAGATGATACTGGTGGTTTTTTTTTTTTGCCTTCAAGTGATGATGTGGTACTGCAGACAGACGCATCTCTCCTGGTGCATCCCGCCGTTTGGCCATCATTAGAAGGCGCTAAATGATTTTCTTGGGCTTCTCATAATCATTCTGCTACTATTTCTTCAGCAGAAGTTACCATCTGCAGCATGTTCAGTTTTTCGTTTGCCGAATTTCCAAATTTAGATGGCCACCGTCCATCTCCTCTTTTGGGCGTAAATCTTCTGGCGTGTCACGTGACACGCCAGATATTACAAGGCCCCAGCCAGAGTAAAGGACTTTGAGAGATGATTTCTACAATTGGATCTGTTTTGACATTTTATTATTCATTACTCTATTATTATTCTAATCTGTTATATATTATAACTATCGCTATTATTTTTTCATTTTATCTTTTCCTTTTCATTTTTCTCCGTTGAAAGTACTTCGCATGTGTATGCCGATTTAGTCGAGGTCCACATCGTCAATGTCCTCGCTATCTTCCCAGTCGTCCATGACTTCATCTTCGCTTTCTGCGTCATGGTTGGAAAGAACGGCCAAACCTGAGCTTGTGCAGGTGACACGAGCCACTTCTTTGTCCTTGATTTGGCCCCTAAGAAGCAAGACGGCTAATTTGTTCAAGATTTCACTTTGGATGAGACGATTCAATGGTCTGGCACCCAAATCGGATGACCATCCATTCTCGCACAAATACTCCAAAGCCGCGTCGTCAACATCAAGTGTGACGGCCTTACCATTAGCAAGGAATCTTTCTTGAATCTCCTTGATTCTGATGCGTACAATCTTGGCAATGGCCTTCTTGGACAATCTGTTGAAAACGACCATTGAGGAGATACGGTTGAGGAACTCCGGCCTGAAGTGGTGTCTTACTGCTTCCATCACCAATTCCTTAGTATCTGGAGTGACCTTGGAGCCC